>VXBZ01009313.1:1299414-1344418 GCA_013399135.1 Heliornis fulica | reverse complement strand
GCCAGCGCCCTCCCCCCCGCCCCCGGGTCGGGCTGGGCAACGCCACCCGCTCTCACCGCTGTCGCCGATGATGAGCAGCTTGAAGAGGTGATCGTAGTCCCTGGCCATGGCCGGGGCGGCGGGCACGGCCGCGGGCGGCGGAGAGAGGGGGGGAGGGGGCNCTCCCCTGCCCCGCCTCGCTGCAGTTCGTCATCCACGTGTGTCGAGCCGTTGGGCTGTCTCCGGTAGCAGGGGTTACATCTGCCTCAGTGGCACGATCCAGCTCGGCTTCCAGAGGCGCTCGCTCACATGAGGCCTGCGGACATGGCAGGATGGGTGCCCATATCCAGAGAGTCCCGAGGGCATGAAGGAGCCCTTCCAGGGCTTTCGGGCACTGCCAGCTCCACTCCTGGGAAAGCACAGGAGCTAGAATAGCAAATGCTGTTTTGCTTTTTCAACGAGACATCTGTGCACCAACACGGCAAGAACAGCTGCAGTCAGAACGCAACCTGCCGGTGAGGAAGCCCACTTCAGAGAGTTACAGAATGGCAAGGTGTGCCATGCAGGCCCAGCAGTTCACAGTATCACAGAATTGTAGGGGTTGAAAGGGACCTCCAGAGATCATCGAGTCCAACCCCCCGACAAAGCAGGTTCCCTAGAGCAGATTGCGCAGATAGGTGTCCAGATGGGTCTTTAGTATTTCCAGAGAAGTCGACTCCACAACCCCTCTGGGCAGCTTGTCCCAGGTCTCTGTCATCACCGTGAAGAAGCTCTTTCGCATATTGGTGCAGAACTTCTTGTCCAACTTGTGACCATTGCCCCTCGTCCTGTCCCCACAGACCACTGAAAAGATGTTTATAAACATTGATCAGATCCCCTCTCAGTCTTCTCAAGGCTGAACAGCCCCAGCTCACTCAGCCATTCCTCATAGGGAAAATGCTCCAAGCCCTTAGTCATCGTCGTGGCCCTCTGCTGGACGCTTTCAAAAAGATTCCTGTCTTATTTTGTGCCTGGGAGCCCAGAACTGGACACAATACTCCAAGTGAGGCCTGACCAGGGCAGAGTAGATGGGGAGGATCTCCTCCTTTGACCTGCTGGCCGTGCTCCTTTTAATGCACCTTAAGATCCCATTGGCCTTCTTGGCCACCAGGGCACACTCTGGCCAGACTGGAATTGAATTCCTGGGGTTTCCAAGCCAGATGTGTCTCTGTGGCTCAGGAAGGGCCTCGACCTCACATGCTTTAGCAGTTGTACCACCCACAGCCCAAATGGATAGTTTCAAACAGCACTCTTGAAATTGTCTAATACACTGAGTAATTTTGCAATCAGCTATGCATACACTACACAAACTGCAAGACTACTTGCTTTTCAGGTGATCTTCCCTTTTAGGTAGAGACACTGCCCAAGAAGAATGCTGGTTTTGATTGGTTTTCCACTAAAATCTTTGGTCTCGTTGGTACTTGAATCTCTGAGATCAAACAATGCAGCGTTTTGGTGTAGAATACATTCATTATTCATCTGAATCCAGATGGGTTTTCTAGCCACAACTGAGCTGTGTCTTGGAGAATGCCAGGCAGTTTTAGTAGTACTGCTTTTTACCTTAACATTGACATAAAAGCTAGAGACCCATATGCATAAGGGTTTTTCTAAGAGGAATAAGCATATATTTTAAGGAAGCTGTCTCCAAGTAATTCTGATTCCTATTTTTTTGTGGATAGGATACTGTGATATGCTTCCAATGAAGTATTTGTCCTGTTTGTATGCAATTCCATCTGGAAACAAACCAACCCACTATGGCTAAGATATCTTGTCTGGGGTGAATTGCATCTTCTAATTACTTCTTATCAACAATATGGCTAATATCTGTGGGTTTAATCACAAACCTTTAATCTCAACCTTCAAAACTAACACTTGTCAAGTCCCACACATTCTGAGATTGACTTTGATGGCCTCCATCTCACATTCATTCTGTAACTCGTGCACTGAAGACACCACACACTGTATTTCACTCTGTTACCCTCCAGCATATGATGTAGCTGAGGAGCTGGAAAAAGGCTGGAGTGTTATGTGTTGTTTAACACTTATGTTTAGAGAAACCCTGCTAGAAAAGGGTTTGCAGCCACTCCAGTGCTAAAGCAAGCCCCTCAACACCCCCCACCCCCAAGTAAGGCACATCATATAACCCAGCACGTGCCTCAAGCACCAGGGTAACTGACGACTGCAACTGCAGGAAGATCCCTCGAATCCAGCACACAAACCACCAGCTCAAACCTGATGTGACAAGGACTCCTATTACCTTGACTTTTAAGCTCATGAGATCTCATAATGTGAAAAGCAAGAGACAGGTGATGTTACCTAATGAAATGGACAGTACAAACCTGTGAGTTATCAAGAAAAAAAAAATCAAAATAGTTGAATATTTTATGCTTTCACATTTGTCTCTTTTCCATTGAAATTTTTAGCACCTTGTAAGTTTAAACATTGCTCATAAATTATTTTTTGATCTTGAAATGTGCACAGTTCAGCTGTCACTCACAGACAATTGCTTGACAGTTCAAAGATGTTATTACAGTCAGTTGAGGGAAAAAAATTATCTTCTACTGACAAGTAGCATTTTTAAGACACTTGAAATGAGAAAAAAATTAATTTTCTAGTCTGCGAGTTGGCACAATCAATTTATCAGATCTCATGTTGTGGCAAAAATTATGGGTATTTTATCTCTGATGTATTATAGTGCAGTGTATAAATAGTTTAGTGAAAAGTAGCTATCAGAATCCAAATTCGGTGTTGCACTGTAATTGAGAAATCAGTATGTTCTCAGTAAGTGCCAGTGAGCTCCAGAAACTAGGCTGCTGTTCGGGAAGATGAATGAGTTTTTCCACTTGTTGCTAGGTAAGGGGAAACACAAATCATCAAAATACCCTTAACATCAAAAGATCTTACTTGCTAAAATTAACAGTTTTATAACAAAGGCTGCTTTTCAGCAGTAACTTTCTCCCACATTTATGTGGAGTGTCAACTAGAATCCTAGATAAAATAGGCAAGCCAGGGTGCCTGTGATCAAGTGCTCAAACAGCCATTCTTCAGAGAAACTTTCCATTTTTTCCTTCCTCCCTGTCTGCAGTGAAGAACTGAGTGGTTTCAATACAACCACTGAGCTTTTGCCACCTGTCAGTAGTTGTTAGTGGTGTACAATTTGGTACATGTCACAGTGCACAAAGGTTCTGCACTGCAGTTTCTGTGCCTCTGTTACCTCAAAACACATTATAGGTGAAACTGCTCGCCGTGCCTTGAATTTTCTTGAATTTTTCACAGTACACTGACTCGAATTTTTACTCTTTGATTAATAGTAAGTGCAAAACATATAATTTTAAAGGAAAATAAACCAAATGGAGCTGAATTAGGCTACTAGCATCATCCTTGTGATCTTGTAGACAAACATTGAGATGTGGGACCCTGGAAGACAGCAAATATTGTTCTGTAGAGGAGAGGGAGGAAAGATACATGCTGGAATTGCTGACCAGGTAGTTTTCACAATACCAAGTTTTCCCACATAAAAGATATGGCAAAGGGCATGAGAGAGAAGCAAAAGGTAAAACTTTGATGTCTAGAACTATTTCAGTGGAGTAGGCTTTGAATTTCACACACCATTCCCATAAGCATAGCATACAGTCTTGATTAAGAATGCATATCCATCAGCAGGAACTGGGAGTTTTCTACTTACTGTAGTTACTTACAGTTCACTGTCAAACACTACACAGCAAAGAGCTGTCTACAGTGGATTATCCCAGGACTGGTGAAGTTCAGTTGATTCAATAATTATCTTCATATAGGGATGGAGAATACTTTTTTTTTTTTAATCCATAGATAATTGAAAGCAGAACAGATTTGCAAGTATTTTGGAAGGCAAAATTAGCATTAAAACCACCTTTGGAGTGCAGATAGGTATTTTGAGTAACAGATTTAGTAGTATCAAATGAAAAGCACTGCAGTTTTGTAGAAATAGCCAACTGCATAAATACAAGAAATAAATAGCTAAAGAGTAATTCTGTAGCTTGGCTTCATAGCTGATGATAAACTAAACATGTCAACACTGCTGTTGAATAAACAACTTCCCAAACCTAGTTTTGGGAGAGACAACTGTGTGTTACATAGGACTCACAATGTATCTTCCCCTAGAAGAACTAGTCCTGCAGCAGACACCATGAGACAGGTGTGAATCAGCATGGAACAGAGACAGGGCAGTAGGTTTAGAAAAGGTGATCTGTGAAAGACTCAGAAAATCTAAACTTTTTTCATCCAGGGCTAAAAACACCCAAGTGACAATGTGGTTGCTGCAAAAATGAGCTATTTTCAATGCCTGCAGGAACAGGACAAGCAGCAGTGGACTCAAATAGCAGCAAGGAAGGCTTTTTTTTTAGACATGAGGTAAGCTCTGACAGTCTGAAACATGAATTTAAATAAATAGAAGGCATAGAGAGGTTATGGAATCTCCATCACATGTCAATACTGTAAAAAACAATTAAATGGAAATCAGTTAGGAATGATTCAGCTGGAGCTGAGCCTATCTTGACTAAGAGATAAAAGTAGCTGCTTTTCTCAAGTCCCTTCCAACAGTATTCCACTGTCTGGCTCCTACAGCAAATCTCTGTTGCCAGGAGCCTGAACCACAGACTTGGGAGCTGAGCTGACATAACATCAAGAACATTTTGACAGGTTCCTGTAGTTTTGACCAGAACACAGCACAGCACTAGCACTCCACAGTACCTGCTGGAGATTGTATCTTGCTGTTTCAGGCAGCAGTAAAGTGAAGATCAAACGTTTTCCTGTTGGCTGCCACTGTCATAACAACCAGTAAATTGCTTCTAGCATTATGGGTGTTCCCATGTGGTTACATTTTATGCTTTCAAATTTTATGATGTATAGTATTGTGTTTTTCTCCCCTCACCATGGTTTTAGCAATCTACTTACATGCAAGGAAGATTCTCTCACACACCACCCACCCATTTGAAACAACGAATCTGAATGCTCTGGCTTCTCAGGTGCAACCACTTTCTATGCAGTTTTGTAAAATAGATAATGCTCACTTAACTATTACTCTAAGCAGAATGTAAAGCTCATTTTTCCTTCTAAAACTGTATTCTGCAAAGACTTTCACTATTTCCATCAAGTGGCATATGAAGTATTAGCATATTTTTTTAAAAAACAGAGTAAACAAAATATTGCCTTCTCAGAGCAGTACAACTCACTGGCAAAAAAAAACCCCAAACTAATCTGTATGTTGGAAGTGCCAAGTATCTTGTGAAGCCTTTGAAGCCATAAAAATAGAGGACATTTCATGAGTAACTAAAAAGCTGTCTGTAGTCAAAAATACTTTGGAAATTAATAGGGGTAATTACTTATAAATTTCATTAAATGTCATTTCTGGCTCAGTTTTAAACCCTAGCTTGCCTCAATTTTGCAAAAGGTTTTTACAGATTACAGCACCACCCACTCCACAGACTCTGTGCTGTATAAAAAGCAGGTCCAAAAACTACATCACAGTGCAAGTTTGTTGACAAATGAATTTGTAAGAACACTTAACACCGAAAGGATCAAAGTCAGAGCCTTTATTAAATGTTCCTTCCTTAAACAGACTGCATTTAATCCCCCTTTCGCATCTGTGGTTTCTAAGGCTATTTTAAATACTTTGATTTACAGGGATTTTCAGTCTTCAGAACCGTCACAAGCAGCAACTTAGCAGTACACAAAAACAATACGCTTTAACTTTCACTGAGTTCTGTTCCTGCTTCACAAAGTCAGTGGAAAAGACTGACAGTACTTCCAATACTGGAGTTTTTGCACAGACCTTGGGAAGAAAATAGGTGTCACCAGAGTTTAAGCCTGATGTGCTCTAGCCACATCTCACAATTGGCCACAATTTACCAGTACTGAGTAGCACATCTGTTGCTTGTGCATTATCTGTTCCAAAAAGGGGACCAAATTTTCAATTTTCAGTTAATGTGGGTCTAATTAAGGCTATTCTGGTATATTTGATACTAAAATACTCTCTGGGAGTCCTTTTCATGAAATCCCGTCAGAATTAACATTTTCAAAAATGAAAACATTTAAAGTAGGTGTTTGAGTTGAAATGCTGATGCAGCGGTTGGTTCAGTGTTTTCTTGTCTTCTTGGAGCTTTCTCATCACGTCAGTATAGTGTCATCTATCTGTTCATCAGAGTCAGCCTGGCCAGCCAGCTTCTTCAGAGATCTCCTGCAGCTTTCGTTGAGAAGCTCCAAGCTGGCACCATCTAGAATCTTGGAAACTGACTGCAGAAGGAAGAGAACACCAATTACCAATTCCTTTGGACATACAGTTTAAATTAAGGATAAATAAGTGCCTTACAAGCTGCATTGAAATCTTTCAAACATACCAAAACCCTTTATCTGCTTTTATGATTCCAGACACAGGAGCTATCCAGAAGCAGCTAAGACTTAGAATAGGCATCTGGAAACAGAAGTATGAAGTAGACCAACACCAAATTTCTCTCCAGGATGGCTGATGCTGCAGCAGAATGATGCAATGACACAAGGACTAAAGGGGCACTCCTAGCAATGCTATCTACAGCACTGAAGGGCTTAAGGTAGGTGGAAAGCAACACTGCTCTGCTCAACATGGGAGCTACGTTAATACCTTGCTTTTATTAATACTGCACCAGAAGGCTGTACAGAATCAGTACTGCTTATTACTTCAAGGTGTACCCTGAGAATACTGATGCAGGCTTAAATGCAAACAGCAATGTCCTACTCCATCTATTCTGTAAGGGACTGCCAGCATGTTCCGAGGCTCCAGGCACAAGACTTAACCCTACACCAAGCAATACAACACAGCCTTCTACTAATAATTACATTTTTTTTCTGCTCATACCTCAAGCACTTCTTCACCCGCTCTCATCTTCAGAAGATTGACAATAGCCTGGTCACTGTAGGCTCTTACACTGGTGTTTTTGTCCTTTGTGTTGTCCAGAAGTGCTTTGAGAATAGGTTTAATTGTCTGAGGATCCAGTGAGGGAAGATGGTTTTTATTTGCCCACCAAATCATCTTTTCTGCAACTAACTTTATGTCACTGGATGAGTTCTGAAGACACTGAAGGAAACAAAGATGGACTTAAATTCAGATATACCAAGGACAAGTATTTAAAGCACTAGGTTTTATCTTTTCTTTTTTATTTCCCCTCAAATTTAAGTATTTTAAACTATAACAAGAAAAGCAACCAGATTTAAACTCAGAGGTACACAAGAGACAAACCTGTTAACAACAAGTCTGACCAAATTGTAACAGTAATAGACAATCAAACCTTGAAAACAAGACACTTTAAAAAAAAAAATAAAAAAAAAAAAAAAAGGTGTGGTTGACAACAGGGTCAGACACTTCTCCCAACTGTCTCAGGAAATGGCAGTGACCACTAAGTGCAGCAAAAGCTGACTGAGTCGGCTTTTACCTCTGTAAAACACAAGCAGTAGCAACAGCCAAGCCAATCTCTGGCTGGAGTATAAGGTGCATTTCAGCAATGGATTTCATTTAAAAATAAGCAACATTTAAAAAATATGTATTTTTTAATTGAATCTCAACACATTTCAAACATGAAACATCTATGATCTGAACGTGAACTGCGCAGTTAGTACTGTGATAAAGGTATTGTGACAACTGATACTTAGATTTTAGATTTTAACACTGTACTGTGGTGCAAATTAATGTACACATGCAGGATTTAAAACAAAATCTCTGCTTTGAAGAATGATGACCTGCACCATACCAAGTAAATTGAAAAGAAAATTAAAACCTGAAAACGTAACACATTTTTATTTACAGCAGAGACAAAATAAAAACCAGCTCTCCTGCTCCAACACTACCCCTCACTCCAACTTCCCCTGTCTTCCAAAACATTAAAAACACCTGAGGTTTCAAATCTGAATGTTCATTTGAATATCTGAATGTTCAAAATTCAGACCTTATCTACTATGAGGGATTCTTTGGAGTTGGGGGGGACCCATACACCAAAACCCCAGGGTAGAGTTTTTAAATAGGTATTAATAGAAAATAAGTGTTAAGTACTCTCCCAGTCAATACCACAGCAGTAGAAGTCAAGAGTTGGCATTTGCTGCATTTCTAACAGAGGCCCTTGACCTTCAGACACATTAAATCTCAACAACTCCCCTGACTCTTCTCTGCCAGCTGTTTGTTACAGCAAAGAAAAAATGAATTCCGAACAATCAGAACTGAAGTTTACCACAAAAAGATCACAAGTCTCATTTCCATACTACAGCAAGGATAGCAGTGCTGCATTCAGAGCACTCCATTAAAGTTACTCCATCTGTACTTTGCCACACACAAGGACATAGTTTGGTAATGCTCATAAAAAGTCTTACCTTTATAAAAAGGTTGGAAAGTTTTGGAGGCAGGTTCCCTCCTCCTTCCATGTGGTATTTCATAAGAAAGCCCATCCCTCTGATACCACTAACTGCAATGGGAATCTGCACCAGAAAGACAAACCCCAGTATTATTCCAGCAGAGTTCAGTGGTCACATAGGCTGTGGCAGGCTAAACAGATCTCAGTGAAGCAGGAACTTACTGGGTTCATGTTACTGGGTGATACGGTGGAAAAAGATCATCATTTGACTACGAGCCACGTGGAACAAGGTGACAGGTCCCACAGAGCCCCCAGGTTCCCTACACTGAGACATTCTACCCAAGATGTAAAATCTTCCTCCTAAAAATGCAATATGTGCACTTCTTGTAAACTTAGCCCATGAATGAGAACTTTAATAGGGAAACAGAAGTAATTCACTCCCCATGAGAGCTCCTCTGCAGTTGAAGATTACTTAATCTTTCATCTCCAGAGGAAAGAGCTCAAAGAATCAGAACAGTTGTGTAATTTCATGATAAAACTGCATCTAGTCAAGGGAGAATCATCCAATTGCACTTGGGGATTTTTCTGTTTCAGCACCACAAAGAACCTGCACACCTTTTAAAACTACTCCCAACAGGCTCTTGCAGCAGCACTTACCCTGTCAGCAGTGGCATTGCTGAGGATCATCTCCTGAACGCTGTTGTAGTATTTGGGGGAACACAACCTGCCAGGAGCAACGTTCACAGCCACAGAGAGAGCCAGGCTTCGGCCGTGTCTCACCATCCAGTCAATGCCAGAGATGTCTGCTGCAAAGGGAAGAACAATAGCAAGGCTCCTGTTAGCCATTCCTCTTCATCTCAGAAAGCTTTTATCTCTGCTTCCATAAAACAAAGTAATAAGCTGTATCTAAAGCAATGCCTTGCTTCCTCCACTCCTCCTGCAGAGCCCAACAAACCATGCTAAAACACACCACCTCTGCCAGGCAGGGATGCCTGGGCAGGTACAAGTACCAGGCACAAACAAGTGAGGCTGTATTCTTCAACCCAGTGACTTCTGCTGGACTTGGTCTCATGTGATTGGCCCCACATCACTGAGTGCATGGGAGCCTGACACTGGAATTACACAAGCTCTGACTTGCTAATAAAATTGTTGAAGTCATCTATAATTTCAAACCAGCTAACAGATTCCCTTTTTAATTCCATAAAGGAGAGTAATCCCATAGCACTCCCAACCACTATGAGCTCCTACAAAACTCATGCTTTTATCTAACTCAGAGGCAATTTAGTTGATTATCCAAAAGCATCTGAAGCCATCAGATGTGGTCTGTAATTAGTGAAAGCCCAACTAAGTCCAGTGTCATCAAAAGAGGTGGGATGGCGCTCCCGTCCAACCTGCCTGGACAGCCTGTCACTCCCCATCCCCTATGTCACCACTAGCAACCACTCAGCCATGGCACTTTGATCAAACTCATCTGAACACAAATCCAGTAAAATAAAGGATTGGGAGCCCTAAACTGGAACCACTACCCTGTGTTTAACTACATACTGGGATACACACATGAACAGCCTCAAGCAAAGTGCAAGAAAATCCAGAGTGGAGATTCATGTTTAAGCTAAAAAGGGAGAAATCTAAATAATCAGTCACAAAGTTTTCCAGAACCAGAGGCTAAGAAGGTCCCTTCACTAGCCATCAGAACTGATTCCAGTCACCACACACAGCTTCACCTACCCAGTAAGTGCTGGTGGAGAACAGAACTGAGCTCCTCTTCCGACAGAAACGCACACAGCTCTGCTAAACAGCCAGCTGAGGCCATGCGGGTGGCATCCTGACAAGGAAAGGAAGGAAGAGTGACATTGGCTGAGCTCAATCCACATCACAGATACACAAAAAGTGAGTGACAAACGATACAAGCAGAACAGATATTCAGCTCAGTCAGTAATGCCCAAACACATGCTTCTTTAAGCTTCTACTCCATCATTAGTAATTTCTCCTGGAAGTTATTCTAGAAAATAGTTCTGTTGGAAAGATCAGATTTTGATTTAAAGAACAAGACTGTCTACAGGAGGGATCCACTGCAGTGGCTGATGCTGTACCTCATCATGTCCCAGCATCCCCAGAAGCACCGTGGTGATATTCTTCCTAATTGCAGCATCCACTTTTGCACCAGCTCCTCGTGTTACAAATCGCAGAGCTTGCAGCATTGTGTCCCTAGAAGTGATCACAGCATACAGTCAGACACTTCCCTCACCCTAAAGAAGAAATTGAGCTCTGGATACCTGTAACACTTTCTTACACAGCAACAATGCTCATATCCTTACATTTTTAGAGGCAAATAGCCTCTCTGCACAGCTGAAAACTCCATGCCAGAGAATATTTACACAAAGGAATGTTTGCATCTCTTGTATAATGTAAATATTTTCTGAGTATTCAAACATTTAAAAAATTCTCATGTCTGAAAGTTGATTTCTTAGGGATCTGCCCAGTTCATGTACAAGGGCAGCAGCATTACTTCAGGTCAGACTGACAATGTATGCAGTCTTTTATCTGGGCCATGGCAGGTTGCTCGGGGATGCAGGAGGCAGAACCAGGCAGATCTGAAGCAACCCTTGCACTGATACACTGTCACAGCTTAGCTTCTGACCCAGGAAGTCCCCATCATCCACATCCTTTGCTTTACAACCCTTGGTTAACAGTCAACTGCTCTCACCAATAAGTCTTACTCCCAGAATTAGGGGAAGGACAAGAAGCAATTCTACACAATCAGCTGTAATTCATCCTTAATAAGCAGGAAGGTCAGAGAAACCACCTACAGCTTACCTGATGGCAGAGTCATCACTGGAACGAATTCCATTCAGCAGCTCTGTGAAGAGAGGATCCACTTTCACATGGATGACAATGAGTTTTCCAAGAGCGTCGGCAGCTTTAAGGCGAACAGCACGGTTTGAGTCTTGCAGAGCTTTGGTGAAGGTTGTTTGCAACTGGGGCAAAAATGGTTTCAGGGCAATCTCAACCTATACCAGAGATGAAAGAAGAGAAAGTGGTTCAGTCAAGTCTGAAACAGTGCCTAGAAATCAGAGCCTGGAAACAGCATGGCCTCTTCTATAGCAGGGAAGTATCACAAATAGCCCTTGCTCAGACCTAACACACTAGTAAAACCAGGAAAACAAGTATTTAACCAAGCAACTTTTATCCCTTTCCAAACTGATCTAATTTTCTGTGTAGTGAAGTACAAGGTTAACGTTGCTGAAAGACTTTGTACCATCATGATGAGTCTTTTGTACACAGAGCCCTAAATAAAAGCTCAGCTCAGTTAAAAAAGAAAAGCAGCAGATATTCCTAAAGATTACCATGGAAAATATTCCCAAATCACAATCGCTTTGAATCTTACCTTGGCTAAAAGAAGGCTTAATGTTTCCAGCAGAGCCACCTTGACATTCCAGCTGAACCGATCTCCCAGGATCCGAATAAGTGGCCCAGTAATGCTCACCACAGATGGTTTAAGGGCTTCAGCAGAAGTCAGCTTAATAACCAACCCTAAGGCCTTTGCTGCCTCCTCCTTCTGCTCTGGATTACCAGTTAAAACACCTTCCCGCAGCACCAGCAGTATGGAAGTCACTCCCTGTCGTGAAAATTGGAGAAAAGAGCTTAGAAGCTAAGATGCAAAAACATGTATCTTTATTTTTGCTCCTATTACATAGCAGATGCACAAACTTGGAGAGTTTCTCTCAATTTCCTGTTGACCTTCAGCTGTCTGCTTCCACATTTACAGAGCTACTTTTATTTGGTTTGATTTCATGTATCCATGCCTTACTAAGCCAGTTGCTATGAGAAAAGTGGTGGCAGCTCAAGGAATTTTTAAATTAGAGAAATTTGGCACAGATGTCCAGCTTTACTCCCCCACAAAAAGCAGTTACTGACCAGGAATTGCATCCACAACAGAACTGTCAACGCTCTTGTTACAAGAAGTCTCCTGCAGGGAAACTGAAGAGCAGCAGTAACCTACAAATCGTCTCTCCAGCACACAGGATTGGGATGCCCCAAGAGTCACTGCTTCTAATAGCTGTAAAGTCCTATCAGTCAGTTCCCCCAAAAGGTGTATGACTGCTGCAATGGATCCACACTTGTTCTGACCCTTTACCTTCTTAGGAATACAGAATCCCGGCACATGCTCGCCTTTGGCCTCATTCCCTACAATCCGAATATCCTTGTGCAGGTCCTCAATGAGAGCAAGCTGGTTCCCAGCATCTAATTTCTGCAGGAGAGAAGAGTAAGACAAAGCTGAAGCCAACGTGCCAACCAGCTGCAATTTGTGAGTTCACTGCAGGTACGTCAAGAGGAGAAAATTTGCTGCCTCCTCCAAAGACCTGGCTCCTGGCTCACAACGCTGAAGCCAGGCTCATCTTACAGCCCTCAGATGTTTGTAAACCACACTGACATTTACAAATGTTGCAATCAAAACAGAAGGGCACGGTTTGGGCAGTATTTATTTTATCAGCAATTCCCATTTTCTCCTCACTGGGCATCACCACTGTAACCTTCTTTAGCTGTCTCTCACCTTGGTGATGGAATTAAGTGCATCCCAACTTTCATTCAAAACAACAGGGTTGGTATCATTGAAGAGACGTATCAAGCCTGAAACCAAGCTCTTGAGATGACCTGTATAGTCTGCTTTTGTCTTGGAGCAGTAGATATTCAGAATGATAGCTGCTGCCTGTCTCATTCCCAGTTCAGGGCTGCGGGTCGCTTCTAGTAAGTCTTCAGTTATAATTCTTTGTCCAGCATCATCTTCCACGGACAGGATTACAGACTGACAGTTTGCCATCTCCTGAAGAGTCCAAATTAACTTCACATTAACTCTCAAATGGAACAAAGCCAGATTAAGCCCCAGGTTTCCCGATGTCAGCCACAGCAGTATCTCCTAGAGAAATACTACAACATATCCCACTGATAACCTTTTCTGCTTAAACAGGGGGTGACTTCCCCATCAGAGCCTCCATTCAATCCTGGAGCAGACACAGGTGTATAACCAGCTCTCAGAACTTCACAAGTGACCAAACTCTCCTACACTGATGGCTGTAAGGGTTGCTTGCCAGCTGCAGAAGGGCTAATTTCCAAAAACTAGAGTAGCTTTGTCTCCCCAACTTATTCACCCCTTGGAGACTGTGGGTCTTGTCAGATAAGTTTTTAATTTAGCTAGTTTAATGCTCTGTGTCATTATACTAATTACAAGCATGCCTGTGAGTACTCTGTGGAGATCTCCAGGCAGACTTGGGGCTAGAACCTGAGCTAATGGGCATCTACAGCAGACAAACAACAGGACTCTGTCACTCACACGCCTAATCCACCAACTTATGTTCATGTCTATCTGCAATCACAGCTCCAGGATGCTCTCTGGAGTCCAAATACCAGATGTTTCGGGAAGCAGTACAGGAGGAGTGCTGCATGCAAAACAGGAGATTTCCTCCCTTCAGCCCTTTAATCTCTCAGTCTTCTACACTAAGAATAAATACAAAGTTAACTAGACACTCTGGCAGTTCTCCAAGAATTCTTGTTGCCGGCCAGAGAGACTTTTCTAAGGATACAAATAGATTTGAAAAGCATACGGTTTTTTGACTCACAATATGCCACCAGGCAAAAAGCCTCATCCCAAAGAAGCTAATGGACTGGATTAAAACATGCAATCTGTGAATCTAGAGAACACAGATTCCGTGCTGGGAAGTAAACCCGAAGCACTGTCTTCAGGCAACCTGTCACACACAACAGAGCGCTGAGCTGTGCTACTTGCCAATTGCTCTTCGCTGGTCCCCAGTTTCTCTTTGAGCGCAGACATCATAGCAGGCAGGATGACAATCAAGTGCCGTGTCAGAGCATCCCCTGCCACTGATGAGAGGAAAGCTAGCACACGGGTGTTCACAGGGGGAGTAGTCAGCTAAAAAAAAATATATTAAAAAAGGGGGGTTTTCAGAAGGAATCTCACTTCATCCAACATATGAATGACAATGTTTTGAGCATAAAATAAGACTATTTCAAACTGTGCTCTTCCTTTCGGCATCTCAGTCTAAAGAAAACTGGCAGCAGACAGAGGAAAAAGCACAGTTTGGAAGTTTAAAATTTGTTTCCAGTTGTACCTTTGGCACCAAGTAAGGCAGCACCACTCGGCTCTTAACAGCCATAACTTGTTTAAGACCGTCCACAGCAAAGTCAGATGTCTCTTCATTATCCTACAGAGAAAGAGAATTATAAACCTGAGAAATTATTTGTGGCACACTGAACTAAGCCCTACTTCATGTGACAACTTACCGTGTCATATAACCAACACCCAAGCCCTTCTATCCAAAAATACTCTCATACTATACAGCTAAAACCTAAACAAGATCTGTCACATCAGAAGGATTTCCCATATCAGGCACAGTGGCCAAGCAAGTGATGATGGCAACTTCCAGCTGGGCCAGACATAGGAATCCTCAGGCCTGTGCTTCAGCCACAAGACCTTCCTTACCAACAGCTGGGACGACAGTGGAGAGGTCCAAACAGAACTGCCATTCCTTGGAAGGCCTGCCACTCCAATCCCACTTCTGTAAGATGATTATTCAGAACTTGTCCTACCACACCACTTGTCAAGTTGTTGACAAATATTAAGCAACTCTTACCAGCTGCTTCAGCAAAAATGGCAGGATATCTTCAAGAGCCTGATGTCCAATGGTCGAGTGTAACTGTTCAAATGTTTTAGCTGCAGCCTCTCGGACTTCTTCCAGAGGGTCACAGAGAGCTTTTCTCACTGTAGGAACCAGGGACTCGGAGAACAGAAGCACCTAAGGATGTAGAGGTAAAATTACGGAATTTCCAAGGCACAACAGACACGTGCAGCTCAGTGAAGTAGCTACGAATGTGGAATTCACACGATGGAAACTAAATTGCTGTTTCCTTGGAATATCTTGGAAGAAAGCCACGGATACCTGCAGTGCTCTACAGCTGCCTAGTAGACTTCTATTATTGTACCTCATTAAAGTTGAGACCTGTGCAATGTTTTTAATTTACTGACATACAAATACATCCAATTGCCTGAACAGCAACTTGTGTTAGCTATAAGCCCCAAATTCAGCCCATAAAACAAGTCCAACACCAGCTGTCTTACTCTGTCTCAACTGCAATACCTGCATCTAAACCTGGGTAACTATAAAATGTGAGATTTCCACCTCACACACATAACTTACCGCATCCCTGCTGGTAGACTTCATTATCTCGCTCAACCCAATGCAGACTCCTTGCCTCTCATCACTCTTGTCTGACTTCAGTCCATCTTCCAGAATAGGAATGATTTCAGGAAGAATCTTCTCTCCTAGTTTTCGGACAAGGTCTCCTAATGTCCGTGCTGCAACCTGTCCCCAAACATTTATTCGTTAACTATTTTCCCATTTCACAGAACTTAAGAAGATGAACTGTGAGCAGATGTTAACTTTTGGCCACAAACTACTGTTCACAGTACAGAGAAAGTAGTAGGAATGGAAACACAACTACTGTAAGTAACCTCAGAAAAGTAGTTCTACTGTCATTGCAGTTGCTTTCAGTGAAGACAGAACAGAGAGAGTCATGCTCAGAATTGTTAATGACAGCTGTGGAGTTATTACAGAAAAGAATTATGCCATGTTCTTCAGGAGTTAGTTTGTATGGTCATCTGCACTAACAAGAAGGGATTACTTCAAATCTCACCGTTCGTTTATCTGCACAAGTGCTGGCCAAGAATTTCAGCAGAAGCCCGAAGAGGGTCGGCAAGATTTCACGCAGCGTGCGAGGAGTGTTTGAGACCACAATCTTCCAGACATGTAAGGAGGCTTGACGCACCACCAGCTGGGTGTCAGAGCGGCCCATGTACAGCCCTGCCAGCACCCTGTTCCTCCTCTCCACACCAAGAGCATTAATAATAGCCTGAAAGGAAACACACACAGTTGTGTTATCCGCTCTTGAAACTTACAAAACGAAGATACCTGACGATTCAATTCGTCTTTCCAGGAGGCTTTACACACTGACTAAAAACCAAATAAATAAATAAATAAAGCCACAAAATAGATGATATGAACAGTTTTACCTTGTTTGATTGGGCTGTTCCAAAGTTGTCATCCTCTGAGGCAGTTTCTGTGGTCATTTTTCCAGTGACTCCTGAGATATGGAATAGAAGATCCCCAAGGAGCTGAACTGAGCTAAACCTGTCAAAAGGAGCAAGTCAAGTGTTACAAACAGCATATTCAGGTGGTACCTGTCCAAACACAACCGTGTGTCAGAGATGTAAGCAAAATGCAAGGCAAAGAGCTAGGTCAGCACTGCAGCGCTGCAGTCTGCCTACACAACTGAGAAGCAGAAGAGGAAGGGAAGGAATGAGCACCTAACTGGAAGGAGCTGGCAGAATTCCTGTACCAAAGCAATCAATCAGGGAACAGCAAGGACTCAGAGAAGGAAGACAACATTGCCAGTGTCTGTCTCAACCCCACAGACATTCACCTGGGACAAGCACGCTCATCAGCTGCCACAAGCCTTTCAGTATAACTAATTACTGAGCAATTGCTATTAGCTGTGAGTGCTCCACTGCACACTTCCATACACGGAAGAACAGTAACTTACTTGGCAGTTTGAAAAATGAGAAACAATATATGAGGGGTAAATATTGCCACAGGAACTGCCTTGGAAGTGTTTTCAGAGTTTCTATCAAGTCACAATTAAAAAACTGCTAGGAGAGCTTTGCAGGCACCAGGCAGCCTGATGCATGGCTGGCAGGGCTCCTCTGATTCAGGCATCGTGCTCAAACCAGCAAGCAAAACCAGACCCTGCTTCCCTGCATTAGCTTGAGGAGCAACAGTCTAAATCCACTGTTTCTTCAACCATGGAAGAGAAATGTCTGTGAATAATAGATCTATCCTTTACCTTATCCTCCACAGGTCATCAAACAGGCCATCCTCAAGCTGGGGCAGGAGAAGTGCAATGGCAGTCTCAGCGTACATACTTATGATTCTCTGCCCGGCACGCAGGGCAGTGTCCCGCACAAACTCATTCTCATCTGCCAGTGCCTGCACAGAGACAGAAAGTGTCTGAAAACCGAGGAGCTTTCTCATTGCAACATGCAAGACCAACAGGAAGAAAATAAAATGTTTTCCTGCTCAGCCATGACAAGTAAATGAGCTACAGAGCTGTGAATGCACAAAGGTGATTTCAAGAAATTATCAGTGACTCCAAATAAAAGACAGTAAGCAAATAACTTTGAAGAAGAAATAATTTAAACTCTTTTATATTTTTTGTAATCCAGGAATGCTGGACAAGTCTCTGCACATCTTGCAATTATTGGAAATGATGCTTAATCTACTCAGGAGGCTTCTTTTTATTCTCCAACAAATAAAACTCTTCAGGCCTCTGCTACATACCTTAAGGATACAAGGTATGATGGGACCAACGTAGGGAGTGAATTTGTCTCCAAAGGTAATCGGCAGGTAGTTGAACATCATGATATAACCATCGCGTACATGTGGAGCAATATCCACTTTACTGGCAGTAGCTACAATCTCTGGCATAAGTTTCTCCAGCTTTTCTACCCCCAAACCAGCCACAACTTCAGCCAGACCTATTAAAAAAAGGCAGGGAACAGAGCTGATGAGCACAAGAACAAACAAGCTAATCTGATTTAATGGGAGAAAGTCTGAACACGGCACTTGGACACAGATGTCCCCACCTTGAGCAGCACCAGAGCGATCCACTGAGCTATGCTCGTATGTCAGTGTTTCCATCAGCCATGGCAACAAATCCTCAAAGCATGACTCCCCCATACCCTTCACCATGGCTCCCAGTGCCTTTGCAGACACTGTACGCACCTAGCAGACAAGACGAACAGAGATTTCCAAAATATCCAGTCAGATTTACTAAGACAGATGAGTCAGGCTGATTACAGATCTACAGAAGGTTAGGACAGTCTAACCTAATGCACAGGAAGGCTGTGTTTCTACAAAGGACTTACTTCTGGTACAGGATCCAACAGAGATGCCTTCAGCCCAGGAGTCACACTTGGTAGGTAAGGAGCCAGATCCTGAAACAAAGAGCCCAAAGAGTAAGAGCTAGGTTCAAAATGAGAAAGAAATGCAAGTCACCTTCCCTGAAAAGGTATTATTATTAGCAGTCACACACAACCTCCCAAGAGGTTCATCAGTTGCTTTCACAGCCCTGCAAATTGCAAATAAGCACAATGAATTATTCTGCAAGTCCAAGACTAGTTCCATGTAGATCACTCAAAACCTTTTTGATGCTCACTCACAACCCGGCACCTTGTACCTAAGGAAAATTCAACACTTAACATTTACACAAAGTTTAAAGGCCGAGATTATCAGCACAAAAATTAAACACAGATCTCCAGCCTTCAGTGAGGTTCTACAAATACTTTTCAAACAAACCCTGGATCCAACTATAAGCAGCTGATCTGAGTTTCACTGGTGCTGGTTTTGCTTGTTTGTTTGTTAAGGCATTTCTTATACAGTAAAAATTAAAAGACCTTTTTTCAGGGATAAAACTGGTAATAGCTGGAGGAGTAAAGTACAAAGCTGACAGTCTTAACCACCTCAGAACTTTCATTGCCTTTATAGCCATTGTCTGCTTGTTTACATACATTTAATTAAAGAAGCTCCATGGATTCTAATATCGTCTACTTTAACATCAAAATCCCCAAACCACAAAAATGCTCTCTAGTGCATTTGTTATCTCTGTTATCTCCTACACAGTAAATACAGGATGCAGCCAGAGAGCTTTTCCAGCACCATACCTTCTGGTCAGTCAGGGAGTACATGTTCCCAATGATCTGTGCAGCCATTTTCCGTGTGTCCGTGGAACGATCTTGAAAAGCTCTCTGAACAATCGGCATGATCAGTGCTAAGGATGGGGCATCAATGAAATGAACAAATTTGGTATCCAGGAGAGTTTGCAGGCACTTCTGAGTCTTCCTGGAGGGGTCAGTGAGAGCATCCAACAGAACTGGAGCAATTGCTGAACAATAAGGAAAGAAAAGACTTTACTCATACATAAAACAAAACACAGGTCAGGTTGAGCTGATGTTCTCTCATGGAATGTTTTAGATCCTCCTAAAGTGAATGGCTACATGTGGATAGCAGAAACCCTGTGAATGTTAGTCAACCAAATGGAAGAGAGCATTCAAAAAGCCTTGAAGCAGATAGCTGCTGTTAAGCTTTCCTGTTACAGTTTTCCAGGAGTAGTTTCACTTTCCCATAAACTTGCTATCATAAACCATGGCCATGTCAGGACATTAGAGATGCAGACAGTCCTTACCCAGGATCTCTGGATTCCTGATGACAGACCCAATCTGCCGGAGAGCTTGCTGACCTGCATTCTGCACCTTCACATGAGAATCTGTGAGCACCTCAGTAAGTTTGGGCACAATATTGGGTAAGCAGGAAGAGAGCTGTTTGGGAGCACAGTATGCCATGGCCCCCAGCAGTTCCACTGATCCTGGGTGTGAAGTACACAAAAAGAAAAGACAAAACAACACACAGCATTAAGAGGAGATATGAGAAAATCATCACATGCACATCGAACTCAAATCTACCAGTTGAAGAAGACACAGTATGGCTGAAATGCACTAAGCTACTCTATGCCACTTAAAGACACTAAAACTTGGGGTTTTTTTTTATGGGAGGAAAGAAGGAGGGGAGGAAAATGCCACTTCTGAGGTACTTCTGGAGAGGTATGGGGCAACAGTGTCCCTTGAACTTGCTGGGAGAAAAGTGTTGCTCAAATCTACCAAGGAACTCGTATCTCAGAAGTTGTTAGTTCCTCAGTCCCTTTGAGACAAACTACCATGGACATCTGGAGAGATGAAGGAATCAACAAGGGAATGACAGCAAAGGGAACTCTGGGTTACTCCTAATCACAGCAGTCAGGTATTGTTTCATACCAGCTTTGGTTCTCCAAGATTCCTCTTCCAGTGCTGCGAGAAGTGATGGCAAAACCAGCTTCACTCCATGAGTGCTCAAGTTGCTCATCACAGCTTTGGCACAGTCATCTGCAGCCTCCAAGGAGAAGAGAATATTTATAAGCTGTATCACAACACATTTTCTCCTTCCTCAGAGTCTCAATGGGAACAAAGCTTTCATTTGAAGTAGTGCTTGAGTACAACAATGCAGCTTTCTGAGTAGCTCCCAATTAATGGGCAATGAAATAAGATGCTTTTATTAAGACGATCAAATGTTATTAGTGATATCTCAAGGTATAGATCTACCTTCTCAGTCTGACTAGTTAGAAACAGTATTTGCATCCACTCCATTTCTGGCTTCTCTTAGTACTTTGTTTTCAGAAATCTAAAGCACCTTACCTCTCGCACGTACTGGTTCCCATCTCCAAAACAAAGCAGCAAGTGAGGCAGCACATGAACCACGTAGGGCTCAAAGAGCTTCCCAAGCATGCTGCAGAGCATCTCAAAGGCAAACAGAGCCCCTAAAGAAATAAAAAGGAAAATACAACTTCATTTAAAGGGGGTGGAAAGAGAAGATACAATTTCCCAAGTATCTGTAGAACTTCTCCAAAAGCACTCCAGTCTCACATCTGAGACCAAGCACAGGGGTCAGGTACCGATTCATCTGTCCACAATGGTGGCAGATACAAGAGAAATCTGAAGAATTTGGAAAGGAAAAGCTTTGGACCCTTACCCTCCCGCCGACGGAAGTTCTTCTTGTCCTGGATAGCATCGGTCAGTGTGGTCATCATCTCCTGCTGCTTGAGAGAGAGGATGCCAAGGCCTTTCACCAGACCTGCCAGCCCATAAGCTGCACCTTTGCGCTCAGCATATTTATCAGACTCCAACAGCAGCTGCATTAGCTTCTGTATCATTCCTCCTGCATCCTCCTTAATTGCGGGCACCAGGGGTGGCAAACAGCTTGCTACTGACTCCTGAACCTGTAAAACAATCCATGGGCTATCAGACCACAAAATACTCATCAGCAGCAGAAGGCCCCATAGACTGCATCCACAACAACAGCTCTCTGTCACCCAGAGCCACTTTTCATCTCCAACTGCCTCTGCATAGGACGTGAGAACTCCTCCGTGAAGGCACCTACCTGCTGAGATGGTGTGGACAAGGCTGCTATCAGTTTGCCAACAATTGGTTTCACTTTAGGGTCACTTTTGTCCAGATGTTTTGCCAGTGAACCCATCAGAATGACCACGCTCTGCCTGACAGCATCATAACTTGCATCATTAGGAGCATTTTTCAGGAATTCTTCAAACACTGGCAAGAGAGAGTTAACATTGTCCTGAAAAACAAAACCACAGAGCTTGCCACTAGAGTCCACTCAGAATGAGGTTTGCTATGCTCAATGGACCTGCTTGTTCTTCTCTGAGCCAACAAACTCAACAATTGCACTGTCTTTACAGTTCATTTAACATGTCACATCGCATAAAACCTTGGGCCAACCCAACAGACAACAAGTATTTCCTGCTGGAGAGAAGTCAGCTCTCACAAATGAGATCCCCAAAACCTGCCAGTACAATGTTCTGCCAGGAGTGATGCAAGCTACAAGGCAGGGCTGCCAACCAAGATGTCAGTGCCCACTGCTTTGCCTGCTCCCTTTGCAAGGGGACAGACAAAAGATAAAAAAAACTTCATGGAGATTTTCTACAAAACAGAATGAAGAAATGAATAATATGAAAATAATCCAACTGTCTTGCACGTAACAGGAAGGCAGAGGGCTGTCCTGAGGAGGTGACAGGCAGACAGGAGGAAATCAGAAGCTGAGCAGTTTATACCCTGCACACCTCCCCCATAAAACACTACCGGAGAAGGGCTGGCAGCAGGAAGAAGGGAGGGCCTCATCTCTCTGAATGACTGCAGTTGTTTTCAGTTTAATTAAGCCAACAAACAGCAAGCTTTCGTGTTTTGCTTTGCACAGGCCTGAGAGGAGCTGTCGCCTTCCAGGGATTAAAAGATTTATGGTCTGATTTTACTTCTACTCCCCTGAATTTATACCATTCAGCTAATTCAGGGCTATTTCTTTTTCACAGGCAAGATAGGAAGAAATACACTCAATCAACATTAGCACTATGAGAACAACTCCAAACACATAAAAATTTTTACTACAGGAAAGTCTTCAGCTGTTACCTCTAAGAAATAAAACAATATTAAAAAATCTTTGGTGTCCAACACAGTATCTACATTTTGGCTCCATCTCTTCCCATTGCTAGAGAGTGAAAGGTTCAGGCTTACCTTGCCATGAGTGTTGAGTGTTGAGAGAGCTGCATCTAACATGCACTTCCTGACTTCAGCACTTCGATCATTCAGAGCATCTGGTACAAAAAACTGGAACAGGGGCTTCACCTGAGAGCTGTCCAGATGCTGCGAGAGCTTGTTGAGGGCCAGAGCTATGCCACACCTGTAAAGACCATGAGCTTGTGAGCTTTTACAGGATTTGCTTGAGGTCACAATCACGTTTGTTATCAGTAGTACATCATGGGAATTGAGAGACAGACCATTAAGAAAACAAAGGGCTTCAAAGTGTCCAATCTACATGCATTTCATTACACAACCCCTTGCTGCAGACTCCCAAAAGGACAGCAATCCTTCAGCCTAATGAAAGACTCTGTTCTGTCAGAAGGGCACAAGAGAAGATCACAGCTGGTGCTTGGAACTGAGAGCATTTCAGTTTGGACTGCCCAGCCACAGATATTCTTTACCAGAAGGACACCTGAAACCAGCAAGTCCATATAACCACTTCTATTCCTCTTATAACCTCTTATTTCTCCATTGCCTGGTCTTCTACATAAAAGTCTATTTAATGTAATATCTCATCTGGATGCACAGGAAGTGATGAGATCTATCTGAAGGCGACAATACCTTGCTTCCCACTGGTCAGGTGGTGATTCAGATATCACTCGTCCCAAAGCATCCAAAACTGGAGGTGGCCTCTGGAAGGAGAAAAACTGTCATCAAAATGCTTCTTCCAAGGACACACACGCAAAGAATAAGGTCAGCTGGCCCTGCAATGCCATGTTATAACACTGCACACAGGTACATTACATTACACTACCAAGTGTAGGAAAACAAGCAGAGCACTAGCTTAGACTCAAAAAGACCCAGGCTGCCCCTGTTCTGCCAGAGCACCTTCCTGCATCACCCACGGCATCACTTCCTCCTGTACAGTGGTGCCATGACTGCCTGATAGCTTGAGGCCCAAGACACTAAAGTCTGTCATAAGCTCAAACACAGCAACCATAGGCTTCACACACATCCTCAAGACAGACAAAAGGAAAAGCCATTAATAAATATAAAATAAAGCACAAGCTTGTGCCTGTCAACCACTCAGGACAAGAGTACTTACGTAGAGCTTCTCCTGGTAGATCTCTATAAGTTTATTCATGACCTCTGCTGCTTGCTTTCGATACTGAGCTACAGCTCTGGAAAGAGCTTCAGCACCTGCCTGTCGCACTGCCTCTTCATGGTAGATGACATCTTTGATCAGCAGAGAGCAGAGGTCAGGCTGAAGCTCCAGACCCATGGACTCCCACAACCTGCAGCACACACCAAGAGGTGACCGTCACCCCTCAGCACAAGAAGCCACTGCTCTATGCAGTATCAGGGCCCTGCCAATGCACCTCCATGAGGTGAGCAGAGAGGCCCCCCTGCAACACAATCATCCAGGAAGAACTCTTACCTCTCTGCCAACTTCTGAATCTCATCTTCCACATCAAACTTTACCACCCAAAGCCGACGCAACAGATTCAGCCCATTCTTTTCATCACTGTCTGGGGTTGGTAGAACCATCTGTAGCTCCATCAGTCCCTGAATCAGTTTACAGAAGAATCAGTGCAAGGATCTGATTTTATAAAGAGGTGCTTTAAACACTTAAAACCTTTGCCAACCAAGCTCTCAGTGGTTGCAAACGTAAAAATTCATGTTTGCTTGTGTGTTGCCCAGGCAGATCAGGATTTTCTGCTGCGAGTCGACAATATAGTGAAACTCAAGAACAGGCAGAATGCAGAGGCAGTTAGGACCAGGTACTGCTCTGGTGACTACAGACTTTGCCACTTCAAAGTACAGAGAAGCCAGCCCAGGGGAGCTAAGCTGAAAGTTGTTTCATGGCAAAGAAAATCAAGCACACTTGGGTTTTTTTTTCTTTACATTCTCAGAAATGACTAAGCCTGAATCTTTCCAAAACCACTAGGCCAAACACAGACCCAGCTTCTCCCTTTATGACTAAACCCTAAGAAATTGTAAATAGAAGGTGGCATGGTGGCACAATTACACCTGTTTTAACAAAGCAAAGCTGGAGACAGACCCAGAGTACTCCTTTATAAAAGATAAATCCAGTACAAAGAGCAATACTGTTCAGCAGCTGGTGCCTCCTCTGGCAGACACACTACCCAAAGACTGGCATCACAGCTGAAGCCTCTCACCAGTGCTGGATAAGATTCACCTTCCAAAAAATGAAGGAATTCAGTGACCCTGAATGATTCCCACCTACCCTGAGAGCTGCATCTCGAACATTCATGCACGGAGACTGCAGGGCCTGAAGCAACACATCGATCTCCTCCTGTTCCGCGTAGGCACAGCCGTCCTCCCCGCTGCTGCTTGCGCACAGGGTGGTCAGCGCATTGGAAGCTAAAACCTGAAACGCCAGGAGGCAGTATTAGAGATTCCACCACTAACTTCTGCTCCTGTGCATTCACTAATTTGAGCACAGGGTGAAGGCTGAGGGCCAACACAAGTGAAATTTTCACAGAGCAGTGGACAAGGTTTCATGACAAAACCAAGACCTGATGAGTTCAGTCCAACCCTTCGACTTTTTGTTATTTTTGACCTTTCTGTTATCTCATCCCTTACAACAAATTTTACTGCTGGTTACTCGTGGGAGCAACTACTAAACTCCTTTGCCAGAGCAAGGCCTTAGAAAAAGCATAAAAGTCACCTGTGGAAAACTGAAGACTAAGTTTGGTGCAATAAAACCACAGGAGAAAAGATAAAGGCATTTTTATTCCAAGAAAAATACCACATGCATAGGGAAAAATCCTGACTGTGCTTTTGAAGCAGAGGACTCACCTGTAACCGTGGGGAACCCGTTCCTATCACACGGGTCAGCAGAACCAGCATGTCCCTCCGGGGCAGCAACTCTGGGCCATTCTGAAAGGTTGAGAGGAGAAATGTCAGAGGGAAGAGGAAAAGCCTTGTATCTTGTGGGTCCAAAGGACCTTGCCAGTGTACCACACTCGTTACAAAAATGACAACCAAAGCCTATGGCTGGACAGGTAATCGAAACCTGTGACAGAGAACAATCTCACATCATTAACTTCCACTTGTAGAATGAATCCTCTTTGTCCAGCTCCCACATTAGCTGTTTTACTCCATGCCTCACGTGAACAAAGTGCTGAAGGATGTCATCTGAGTCCCACAGCTCTCATTTACCTCGTCCACCAGCAAAGCCTGACCAGTTGCTGATGATCTTAGCTGAGCATGGACCGTTAGGATCTGTAGAATCTTGACCAGAAACTCTTCCTTGTCTTCACTGTCCCGAGGTGTCTCAGTCATAACAGTCTTTAGGAGAGGAAAGACTAAAGAAAATGCTGGAGCTGATAACGGGGCAGCACCTGTGAAAAGAAAACCAATCCTGTGAGCATAGCTGATCAGGTTATATCCCCAATGACATAACTCTCAGCATGCCTTCATCTTTTACTGTCAACTGGTGTAAATGGTACAGAGCACAGAGCAGGTATGGCCAGCCTCAGTCCTATCTACAGATGCACTAAGTGACATCCAGTATTTCTATGTCCTTAGAAACATCTAATCTAAAGGACAGTCCTGTGTGTACTGGGACCTACCCTGCACAGACATGCCTAACCTCTTCAGGGCAGCACACACCCTGTTTAGCCTCCACCACTTTGCCACTTCACATTAAGGCAGCAATGGCAAGGCTCCAGCAGTGACATCTGGTGTTTCAGTGTGAGGTTAATGGCTGGACATGATGATCTTAAGGGTCTTTTCCAACCTAAATGAGTCTGTGATTCTACCTAATGTTTCTGCTTGCTACACCAATAAGCTGGCTTTAATTAAATTCACACTAGGATTCTATATTACTTCCAGTGCTTCAACAGTGAGAAAACACACACTGTAAATTAAATCAAAACAATTCAATGGATTAAAGCAGACAAACAGGCAAAACTGAGCTTCTGTCTATCCTGGAAATACTTGTGGGCAGGACACTTCAGCTGGGCTCTGAGATGAGGCTGCCCTAGTTCTGGTGCAAGTCTCAACTCCCTGTCACACTTGAAAAAATTAAAGCTTTTGGCTTCCCATTGTTAAACATTTTGATCCTTCTTCTTTCTTGTTCCTTCCTTCTCAGGGGCTTGGGCTTGTTGCAGGATGTAACAAATGCTTCTTCCAGTCCTCCAGTTAGTCCAGTTAGTCTTCAAGCACTAGACATCTAGGGAAAAGCTTTGCTTTCTACACATCCCATCTGTGCTGTCAGAGAACACCAGATTTTACATCTCTGAGATGCAGATGAAGAGCACTGCAGATACAATACTGCAGTATTAGTCAGCTTATGTAGGGCACAGATACTGCAAAAGTAGTTCAAGGGAGAAATATTAAACACCAAACACTCTGTGCTCCTGTTTAACATGAGCAGCTTAGGTACAACCCCTTCTGTTTCTGATGTGGGTTTTTTCTCTCTGTTTGTTCAAAATGTTGTTTTTAAACTTTTTTGCCTTTTTTTTAAGTTATTGGTCAGATATTTTTAGACTTAAGCAACTGTCCGTCAACATGCAGTAGAAGCATCTGAGAAGAAAAATGTTCCATCAACACAGTAGCTGGTCCTGACCAACAGGAATAAGACTATTAAAAGTGTCTTGGCATTTCAGCAATAAAAGAGAAATATTATCACCCACATTATCATGAGGTATGGTCTCTTTCAGATCTCCTGGTGCCCTAAGAAACTAACTTCAACTACATAATATTGCAACACTGCATTCCAAAGAACTTCAAAAATTGGGAAAACAATCATTTGGGAATATAAGATGACCTGTCCAACAAAGTGCAAAGGAAACTACTTCTCTTGCAGAAGCAGGGAAAAAAAAAAGAAACAACAAAAAAAAAAGAAAACAAACCCATGTATTCATTTAATTAAGCACAGTAGGAAACCTCAAATGACGAGGTTTGAAAGTACTTTCCCTACTTTCTGGAAATAAGCCTGAAAGAGGACTGAAATGTTAATTAACTTGCACTTACTATGGAAATAAATTATATAGTGGAGACACTGAGCTATCAATGAGATGCTCAGCTCTGAAGTGGTGCTCACACAGGCAACTGCTGCTGCTCATCTGGGAAGATTAAATGTGCCACAGCCACACAACTGCAGATCTGACTGGCAACTGCACAGGAAGAGGAGAACTGAACCCTTGAGATAAGGGACCAAACTGAAACCTCCATTTCTCTTTAAAAAAATTATAAATTGTCTACACAGTGGCAGCCTTTGATTGAGCTAGGTGATGAACAACTCCAAAGCCTGGATCAACCACCTCTGTCGCTACAGAACACCAGAGGCTTTGGGACAAATGAAGCCATCCCAACCTCCAAACTACCCCCCATTTTCTGTATGATCATCTTCAGTGTAGTGGTACAATTACCTGTGCACCCCATCGTGAAGCCGATTCTGGAAGTGATCCAGATTAAAAGTAACCCAGTGGGAGTAAAAAAAAGTTAAAAAAATTAAAGAAAAAAGGGTTCATTTTAGCCTAGAATATGTTCTTGCACTGTATAAATATTGATGCTTGCCTTCATGGTACAGAGTGGGAAAGAGCTGCTTCTTCAACAACTATGCCAGAATAAAATATTCATGAACTGCAGCACTACACAGCAAACAAGCAGAGGCCACCGGCACTTCACTGCTGAGATCACAGATAACAAGCAATTATTTTGCCTTTCCACTTAGGCTCACTGAATCACTTATGCTAAGTGGTGTTGAAAGGTAAGAACTGTCCTTGGCAAAGACAAGCTTTAATTTCACTACTATTATTTCTGTATGAGCCATTTTAAGAAAAAAGACTGTTATTCAGATCTACACTTACTATACTCGTAACATCGTTTCTACTAGTGCCATGCCAAAAAACACCCCTTATGGTTTGTCATCTCAATGAAGACTCACTCAATTTGAAAAAAGAAAAAAAAAAACCAAAAGCACAGCCTCACCTATAAAACATTATATAGACATCAAAACTCACAGAGGTACTGGGGGCACGGGGATGGTCAGAGAGATCTACAGGACTCTTTACCTGTCTCTCCCTTGCCTGTGCGGCTGGGAATGGTATGGGCATGCAGCAAGCTGACAACTCTGTTCAGAGCAGTAGGCAGCTCCTCCTGACACCAGGATTCATCTAGTTCACACTCTGGCTTCATCAGGCGCAAGGTCACATGGCTCACTAAAGTACCTGGAATGGAAGAATGACAGCTCCATGAGAGGAGTAAAACCAAACATCTGTGGAGAGAAAAACCCCTGGAACACAGACTGAAGAATTACTATAAATCTTCTCCATGCAAAACAGGCACGGAGAAGGAAACACAGCCCCAAGGCTGACAGGGTACGGCTCAATTCACACACATACACCTGAGCTACACTTACACCCTCCAAGCTCTGCACAAGGGAGACAATCCCACCATGACAAGTGCTACTGAGAGATGGTCACCATGACTCGACACTTCTTGGCTTTCCACCCTGTAGTAGGATCTCTGGGACATCACAGTCATCTTCCTAAGCGCTGCTCCAGGGTGGTTTTTCCTCTCAGCTGTCTGTGGTACATGGTCATGATCCACAGCTTGTGGATCCACAACAAGGATTTTCACCACCCCCAACATATGAATAGTTGCTTAAAACCCAACTGTGAATACTAACCAAAGGTTTTCAGTCGAGCAGGCATGACACAGGAAGCTAAGGAAAGAAAAGGATCCTTAATCCTCGGAGCAGCCAAAGGTGATCGAAAAAGTGGCAAGAAGCAACCAATGAGACCAGGTATGTACTGAGTTAGACCAGGAGGCCTTCTCTTTATAACAGTGTCCAGGAGTCCTAGAGCTGTTTCCAGCTCATTATCAAGCTGTATCAGAAAGAATTCAAAAGATTACATAAAACTCCATTCAAGAAAAAAAAAAAATCAAGTCACTATATCTAATTTACAATGAAAGAAACATAATATGTTGTTGCCCTATATTCTCTAAACTACTCCAGCTGTTTATCAAAATTACTTCAGTCACAGTAGTTGTGGAGTTGGCACTAAACCAAACCAAAGCTCACCTCCTTCAGCCGTTTCCTTATCTGAGACTCCCTTTCCAGCTGTGCATTCATCAACTCCTTCTGCTTGCTCGTCAGTTGCACCTCATCCTTTATTCCTTTCTTCTTCTTGATTTCCTGCACAGACATTAACAATTCAAGCTATTAATACCATCCCCTCACTTATGCAGCTAAGAAATTTGGACACATCAGGGTTATTTTTCTGCAATTTCCTTTTAAAACAGTATCAAAATACTCATCCAAGCATGCCACCATTCAGTGAAGGCCCAAAATGGAAATCAGCAGGTTAACAACACCATGGAGTCCCATCAGCAGCATAACATCAGTTTGTCCCAGGTTTAAACTGGTTTCAAACTATCTGATATTAATACACCCCACTAGAGTGGATGGGTGCATCCCGTCCCCAGAGCAAACAGAAGTCAGCCTTTAATAAGAGAATGCTCCAGTCAAGACAGCACATTCCCTTCCCTTCCCTTCACCAAGTTCTTCCCCCATGCCCACCCACTGCTCTGGCAAGCTTGGACAGAACTGCTGGCTGCCTACAAGACAGAAGCACATATTTAACAAGCCTTACTGAAAAAGTGACATTAGGTACACTGAACAAGAAGCAAAGAGAATAAAACAGGTAGTACCAACTAGTATGCACACTCACAGATAAGAAGAATACCCCAAACTGATACAAATAGACAGAAGATTAAAGAAGCTAATAAGTACAGATCTAAGAGCAGACAATATTTAAGTATTCAAAGCCATTCAGAGGATCTTTCCCAACCATGTAGATGCAGAAGCCATGTGACATAAAGAGTCTGGATAGCCTGGTGTCAGAACCCTCACTGCTGGCCTTCTCATTCCCATCAACTCACCTCCTTCAGCTCCAGCTCAATGATTTGTTCCTTGAAGGAATAAGCTTTGTTCTCCCTCTTCATGTTAGCTTTTTTCATGCTATCCTGTTGAGCACTGGGAAGGAAAAGCAGAGAAAAGAATCAGCACTGCTCTGGGCTAAGATCTCAGCACACAAATCCAGGAAAGAGCATCTGACAAACCCACTCTGCTGATGGCTAAATGCCATGAGAAATCAATCCTCAGGTCCACAGAGAAAGGAAATTCTCAAGTCTTACCTCTGTATTATAGATTTATCATACAGTTCTCCTTCTGGTGTCTTCATGATGGCAAATTCCTCTCGAGTAACCTGGCACAGAGCTGGATTTGCCATTGATGTGGAGATAATGGTGATGAGCTGTGGGAGCACTCTGCCAGGTGAAAGCAGGGACAGAGATCCCACTGCATTCATAGAGGACTATCAAGAAAACAAACGAAGAAACTTTATTATCAGTACTCCTTGAAATTGTTTTAAAAAACATATGTCCTGTTGAGGCAGCCCACGTTAAACATTCTCATTCCTAATTCTTCATTCTTGAATCTTATTCCTCATACCTGAATTTTATCTAGAATTCTACTCAGTTGGTGGTACACATTCCTTCCCCTTAAATCCCAGCTCCTTTCCACTAGAGATGTTCTCTCTGAACTGCCTTTTAGACAGAACTCCACCCTTATAGACCAGTTAGTGCTCAACTCCTCCAGAAAACTTTCCTGATCCAAAGTATCTCCCAAAAGGAAGCAAAGCAAAGAGAAGTTCATCACCTGGTTCTCCGGGGCATAGGCAGTGATCCTGGGTAATATGTCATTCAGGTGTTTGGTAATGAAGTCTTTGGGATCGATCTTCATCTTGATGAGGAGGGCTGCCCAAAGACCTGGCTGCACTGCCACTAGTGAGAGAAATAAACCAGTGTAATAAATACGAAGCAGACTGCTAATACAACAAAATAAACATGTAAGAAACCTGGACATTGGTCACGAGAGGGGTCTTAACCTTTCACTTACCTACAGATGGATGATGGCTCACCAGCAGCATCTCCAGAGCCAGCTTTTCTGGCTCAAGGGAATCCACATCAAGTCCTGCCACACTTGAGATGACACAGAGTGCCTCATGAAGGACACGAGGAGGAACATATGCCTTTCCTAGCTCTGACAGCTCTCCTGACTCCATCACCAGGACCTCATGGGGCAGAACCTAAGTGGACAAGTTGTCATTGACACATCACACTGCACCTTCCTGAGCCCTGGGCACACTTCCCAGCAGTAACACCATACCAAATGCCAACAGTCAGCTCCCTCTGTCAGTACCAACAACCTGGAGCTTTCAAAGGAAAGAAGTGATAAAGGAGAGCAGTAGAACTGAAGCACAGAGATGACAGCAAAAAAAAAAGACTAAGAATGGAGGACTATACTACATGTGGCAAGCCAGGGTAAAATAAAAGTGATTATTTTTGGCAGAGGACTGGAAAAGGTTGAACCAGCTGGCTGGGAACACTACACTAAACTTCTGCAGGCTAATTTTACCCTCTATCTTTTCAAAAATACTTTATTCAGGCTGTATCTGTGACATGTACATAGTCCCAGCCTGGGTTCTATTAGACAACTTGACATGGTGCTCGTTTAGCAGCATGCCCAGTAACACAGCACTCATTCTTTCCTTTTTTTTTATTTTTGTTTTCTTATAATAATTGCTACTGAAGTATTTCTATTACATTTGTTTTAAATAGGCAGCCTGAGCTATAAGCCAGGACCAAAGAACCTGGACACCAAGGAGGACATGGAAAACTGCAGCTTCCTCCCCAAATAATTTGGACTAATATGTTTTCTTTATATATAAAGGCTAGGCACAGCACAGCCACTGATACAGTAACACACAGGACTCTTGTAACAACTGGCAGACTAGATCATACAGCTGCAATCAAATTATCTTCATATCACGCTGTCTGTCACTCCTAACTGCAACTCTGGGGTAGGGAGGTGACCAGCAGGATGCAAACAACTGGCTAAGCACTGACTAGGCTTCTGGACCACTCACCTTGTGGGAACTGAGAACCACTTTCAGCTCCTCCAAGAGCCCATAAGCCAGTTTGTACCCTCCCAGAGAGGACAAGAGCTTCTTAACTGTCTGATGAGCCTGTCTTCGAACATGCCAGGTCCGACTCAGCAGCACTGCAACCAGGGCCCGGTGATACTGCCTGAAAACACAGAAATGCAGAGGTTGAATGAAGGAGGCAGATCTGCAAACCAACTAGACACAAAAGCACAAAGTCCCAAGCCCACCCTCTCCACTGCCCACATTAACAGTGAGGGATCAGACACAGAGTGATGGCAGCAAGAGCACTCTACGTACTGAACTTTACTTTCAGGCAGCCGTTGCACATGATCCAAGAGAAGGCGCTCTGTCAGCTGCAGTACTGTACACATTGCTGTGGGAAAAGTCAAATATTTACAACAGGTGAGATCCATTAGAGAACAGATGGGGATTTTACCTGATAACAAACAAACCTCAAGCAGGACACATTCAAATAGCTGCTCAAACTGAGCCTCTACATAATCTCAGTGAAGCTAGAGAAAAATCCAACTCAGATCCACCAAGACTGGAAACAGGACCATGATTTCATACAAGTACTGTGAACTGGATCCCAGCAGAATTTTCCTGACCACTGGGTGTGACCTATTTCTGTCTAAGCCAACAGCACAAACCAAACAATAAACATAATGCTTTTGCATCAACACTGTTAATCCCTGAGCACTGCCAAAATGTCTTCAGTGACAATAAATCCCACACTGAATTCATGCAAAAGTACTTTATGCTATTTGAGTTGTAGCCTTGGTATTTTATCTCATACCCTCTTCTGAGGTTCAGACAGCACTGGACCCTTTGGTTTGTGTATGGGTGTTCAACCATATCATAAATGCTGGAGCAGAAAGCCCTGGTGTGTATGGTGGGTTATAACCCATAGTAAGTTCAGTGCAGCAGATAGTCTGGGGATGTTAAGCATGTCAACTGGATGTTTAGCATGTCAACTGGATGACAATATTGACTCTCAAAATGTCAGCATTAGTTTTTGGAGCTAGCATCCTATGGGAGCAATACAAAACTTTCCAAATCACATTGCTTCAGGACATCTGCAGACTTGGGAGGGAAAATGAATGGATATACACAATGCCTTCTAGAAACAAGGCCTGCAGCAAGCAAAAGTCTGTTCCTTCCCATTTAGAAAACTACCTCTTCAAAGCTTGGTACAAAAGATAAATGAATTAACTTCAGAGAAACGATTCCTCAACTCATTTTCAGACCTTCCATTTAAAATCTAGGTTGCAGTGTTTTCCATTTCACACATTCCATTATTTTTCAGTTAATCTTTAAATACAAGAGAACAAAACAGAGCACAGAGACACTAATTTATAACCAAACTGATTTCTTGTTATTACTCTTCCTCCACATTATCTTATGATATTCACCTACATGTTTTCTTCTCCAGTCTTACTTTATTTTTCCCCATAGTCTTCCTAATTCTAAGCTCCTTCACGACCCTTAGATTGGCTGCAAATATTTAATCACAACTAGGACACCACACAGATGCACTTTGTATTGGAAAGACTTTTACAGAATACACAGATTTGGAATTACAAATGTCTGATAACTCAGGTTCATTATTAATTGTCAAACTTACAGGCAAACTTATTAGTCTAGATGTTCTTCTGAAGGAGGCATGAGGTTGATTTTAATCTGAAACTGGATCCTCCAAGGATCACAGAACAGGGCTAACAGCAACAGTAGCTCTCACAATTACTAAGAAATAAACAGCAACTTGGATACACAATAATTGACAATTTACCTTCCTCTGATGCAGACTGCAAGAACTTCTCAGATGTAAAAATCTGTTTTTTCTCATCCAGAATCAGCTGCCAGAAACCACTCAGCTTAGACTCTGTTGGGAAAAGAAGAGGTGCATATCAAGGATATTTCAAAATAATTCACTCACCAGCATGCATAAAACACAGCAGAGTTTTGTCTCCTGAAATCATTCGAGTTATTTCTAGCTTTACTTGACTCCAGTTACAAAGCTGCTCATCTCTCTCAGAACTATAAGCACGCCCAAAAAACACCTGCTGAAAAAAACTGTTTTTCTGATACACTTGTGAAATGTAAAGTCTGTTTCACCTCAACCTCTCACAGGACAATCCTTCCTGAAAATGAAAGAAAGGAGGAAACTGGTGTGTTGGTTTTGATAGACAAAACCACCTGGATTTTATATATACAGAAGGGCTGTGTGCAGAAACAATACAGAGATAATGGAAAGGATCTCAGGCACATGGTCAAGACTAAGCATTACCCTCAGACCNGATAATGGAAAGGATCTCAGGCACGTGTTACCCTCAGACCCCGTTACTACTGGATCCTACCAAATGTTTTGTGTCCATTACTACTGGATTCTACCAAATGTTTTGTGTCCTTACCAGTTTGTCCCTCAATTACAGACATCCTGCAGATCAACAAAGCTGCAGCAACTCCTTCTGTTACCACAGGAACCTGAGTGCTTTGAGATGCTGCTTTCTCTACCGTCTGGATCAGCATTGGCAGCAAGTCCATTCCCTGTAACAACGTGTCACCTGAGGAGACAGAAAGAGACAAGTGGCAAAACACCACAGCCCTTACCACAGGGGTATCAATGGTTCTTCTGATGTCATGAGACAAGGAAAGGACCCAGACACATACTGGGAGGACTCTGGAACTCCCAGACTATTTGCCATTCACTACTATTTTCAAAGCTTAACTATGAAAAGCTAGATGATAACCACTTTAATCCTCTCCTCACAGATACAACAGTCCCATCTCAACATGAGTTTCTGTTCACTGGATGCAAAAGAAAACACTCATTCAGTTACATGAAGGGAATTGGTTCAAATCACAGGAAGTCTGACTTGAAAGACTTCCTTGAGAGAGGGAAAGTCAATTCCTGGCAAGCTGTCACCTGACCCATTCAATTATTCACAAGTCTAGGACACCCACTGATCTGCCACCCTCACTTCCACAGAAACCAAGCTAGGAGCTACTGATGTTTCCAGAAGCAACACCTCACACCCAATACTGAAAAAGGAAAGAAGAGAACTTGTGATTTCCTGCATTCAGTATTTGCAGCCAGTGTTTTAACTACATAAACTCAGGGTTCAAATCTCTTATTTTCATTATGTCCCAGTCAGATGCCTCACTGGGTGGGCCAACAGCAGTCAGTGCTGCCATGGCAATGGATTACTTTGGAATATTAACATTTTGGGCCCTGATCCCCTGACCAGCTGCACACATCTTGCATGAGTAACTCCCCAACTTCAGGCTTGCTGTATCGACACCTCTGAAAGGGCCACCATCCTGGGACTCCTGAGCAGCTTCAGAGTGGGGTTTCAGCACTGATAGCACGGAAATTCCTGAGAGCCACAACAGAAAACTGTACAATTACACTTTGGCTCCTAGCCATACTGAGAAGGTGATGGCTAATCTACTGTACCTATAAGATACACTAAGTTCTTGACCTCTGAAGCAAACATATACTGTCCTTTTGGTTCTCACTGCATCAAGAAAGGGAGATGTTACATACAGGCATCAGACTGATCACCTGTTTGACCCGTGGATGAAATGGATGGAAGTCAAAGACCAACAGAAGCAAATCTCAAAAGGATCACTAAACATTTAGAACTTCTGTAGACCTTAATTTCAAAGACATTGGTTTTTATTTTTCTGTATTTTTATTATAGCTCCCAAGAGCCAAAGCCACAGCCCAGGATCCCCATGTGCCGGGTGCTGTATACTTGGGGGTATCTGGGAACACAGCACAATGGCCAGCGATAGTAGTTACAGGAGACAAACCAGCTTTAGAAACAAAATGGCAAAGGAGTTCAAAGAGAAATAAAAAAAGAGAAATACAAGGAGAAATACAAAAGAGGTCAGTGAACAGATACTGCCTCACAAAATCTTTCCTAACCTACACAGCTACTGACCTACATCAGGAGGCACAAAAGTTACAACTTTTCTCCTAAGCCACACAGTCAAGATTACCGATAGCTGTCCGGTGTTACCTTTGAAAGAGGCTAGCATGCACTGCAGGTAGGCATGCCTCACAGCTGAAGTAGAGGTTTTAAGGCTGAAGGCTTTCTTTAGCCATTCTACCAGCTTCTTAGGAACTTCTGTGGTGAATCGAACGCACCAAAGAGCCAGGACAGAGACCGCATGAACCAACGTGCCTTCGTGCACTAGGAAGTAACACCAAGCCCATGTCAGTAGAGCAATTGCATAAAACACAGAAACATAAAACAGAAAGTGGGTGCCATCAGGGGGAGGCAGGAGAAGAATGCTTCTGAGACATGGCACTGTCTCCATGGGGCTCCTCATCAAAACATTTTATGGCATGACATGCAAGAATCTGTATTTACCACAAACCAAAGTCCAGATAAAAATCCCACTCAAGATAAAAGCAGCTTTGTAAACCAAAAGCAAAGGCAAGAGGTCTCACCTTCTTGTTGCAAGAAAGGGATGAAAAGCTCAGCCATGATTCCAGTCAGAGCTTGGCTAGAGGTTCCAGAAACCACATGATGACTAAGGCTGCCAATCCCTGGAAGGACAGAATTCTCTCATTAGTTCTCTCACTACCAGCACTTGCTGCAAAATCTAAAAACAAACCAGAAGACCCTTCACATCTCAATCCTTGCACAGACATCTCTGCCTTGCCACTACATCTGGATGTTACATCCACCATGCACTAACACTGCAGGACCACTGCCTTTGTTTTGACCCACCAGTCTCCCATCTTTCTGGCAAGAAACAATTAAGCCAATAATTTCCTTTGGATAGAAAGTCAAGAAGTGGCATGCAGTATCCAGCACCCTCTGTGACCTTAACCAGAGTCAGTTTGGAATGACAGGCAGGGAATCATGAAGGTCTAAGTACAGATGCCTTATACTGAATCTCCTCCACTTTTCTTCTAGGATCCTCACCTGAAAGGACACTCATCTTCTGAGCAACAACTGTCAGCTTCCCTTCTGAGCCTGCCAACAAGAAACAAACGTGTTTCAGCTGACTCACAGACAACAACAGTTATGTGCTACATCAAGAACCTTCACTAAAAACACAAAGCCCCATTTACCCTGGTGCAGGCTGCACCACCCCTAGAGAAAACAACAGAACAACATACAGGACAACACAGAAACCAATATACAGAGCTCCTCGAAGCCAGGAAATCTTCATTAATCTCCACTGCTTAACCTACAATGTACTCACCCCCTAAGATGGCAAAAAGGTGTCTGCCCAGAGACTCCACAGCTGAAGGATCACTGCACTGTCGAGCCAAGTTCTTCAATGCCACAATGGCTTCGTCCATCAGCTGTGCACTGTTTGATTTCAGATGACCTAGAAAATAGCACACAAATAAGAGCTCCTTATGACCAACTTCATGAAATCAGCAAGACAAGCACATATCTTTATATGTGCCTTGACTCAGCTTCTGCAGCCATCATGTGAACTACCCCAGTTCCAAGTGACAGCATCCTCCTCCCTCACATACAAAACAGCCTCTTCAGCAGCAATCACGCTGTTCGAGCTGCTGGCAGCAAGCTGGAAGAAGCCTTTATTCTGAGTTCACCCTCCAAAAGTACTTACTGGCCAGTCCCTTCACAATGTCTAGAGCATATTGGCTGAGATCCAGGTTCACAGATACAAGCAAGCACGAGATTGCTGAAGACAGGAGAGATAATGGCATATTACATTTTGTTTAGTAAGTGGGTTTAGCATTTTAATACACCCTTCCCCAAGAGTTTGCATCAAGAGCAGACAGGGTCAGTAAGGAGTAGGAAGAAAACACACTGAAACTGATTCCTAATGCACAGATTCATTCAGGATTATTCTTAGCACTCAGCTGTGACACTCTGTCCACAGCACAAACAGTAGCTATCACATATCCAGACACTTGGGATCACACTACAAATGTTGCTTCTCCACATCCAACCCTCAAACAGCCGAAAATCCTGCCACCTGCACTCAGGGGATGGAAAGCAATGGCCAGACACACTCCCCCAACAATCCCAGACCTCTAAGGAACAACTGCTCTTGCTCTCCTGACACAGATGATGCCAGAGATGATGCCAGACTCACTTTCAATTACATTCTCAGGACTCCGGAGCAGGGATTTCTGCAGAGTTGGCAAAACTGAGTCCTTGAACTCAGCATGAGACATGTACCGAAGAAGCGGGGAACAGCTGTCCTGTGAAGGGAACACAGCACTCAGCACAGCTGGGGACAGTGCACACAGGACAAAAGCACAACCAGGTCTGTAACAGGATGGCTCACCAGCACGTGCTTCTGAGGCTTTGTCTTGCTCATAAGGATGGTCTTCAAGTAGAAATCCAGAAGAGCTCCCTTAAACAAGCAGAAACATCAAGTTACAGCCACATCACAACCTAAATAGAGCTCCCCACACACCACTAGCAAAAGCCAGGCTTGACACTCCACCTCATCCTCCTCCTCCAGAAGACAGCCCAACCCACCAAGAGGAAGCTTTGCTTTCATGCTCACATGTGGAGCAGAGATCAGTGCCCTCTGCTCTACCCTTCAACCCAACTCACAAAAGGTACCAAAAGCTAGATGTATATCTAAGGGATAGATGCAAAGAACCAACCTCACTGAGACATCTGTCCCCACCCTTCTCCATGATGAGAAGAGACACTACTTATTGCCAAAAAAAAGCAGTACAGCAGATTTACCATGTGGTGTTTAATAACATCGATCTCCTTCTGGGCTGTGCAAAACTGGACCAGAAGTCCCAGCATCGCAGCGTAGCTCTGGTTCGGTTCCAGGCCAAGAATTACACTCAGGTACTGATCCACCAGATCTCGGTTCTGAAGAGAAAAAGTGAGACATGTTAACATGAGAGAACCTAGAGCAGCTACTGAATATGGTCACATAGGGCATACATCACCTCCTTCCACAGCCTGTTCAGCTTCTTCACAGCCCCATCCACCGCCTGCTTATGAGAACCTCCCAGGACTTCCAAAAGGAGCAAACACTGAACCTCCACCTGCCAAGAGAAACAGCCAAGAAAACCTCCGTGTGCAGCCTTCTCAGAGCTCACATCAAACAGGACATGTCAGATCTTGGTTATCAGCTGAATGTGCTTGGGAAAAAAAGTCCTTAGGTCGTGTAAATTCCTCCAACAAAGTGCTACTGCTTTCATCTCCTGCAGACCATTTTGTGGAACAGTTTTGGAGACTGCTTGACTTCAAGAACAGCCATTTATATCAGATTTTATCTGTTCTTAAGATGTGTTCCAACTCTATCCCCAAGTGCTATGAGCATAGCTGCAGGTTCAGGATGCTGAAGCTAAAATAAGGCAAAAAGTTACCTGACACTGTATGATGGAATATCACATACATCCATTTCAAGGGAAGCACATGGAATTCATGGTACAATGCAGGCTGCTCTGTGGAGGCCCCACCAGCATGCCCAGTCTAGAAACACCAGTATACCCCACAGTACACCGAGCAACTCTGTGCAGGACAAGACCACCCCACTCTCATGTTTCATCCATCTCCTGCCTTCTCCAGCGAACAGGAGAGATCAAAACACACCAGAAAGCAAAAAAGATGGTCAAGTACACCTGGATCTCAACATGATGTTGTCCAGGGTTATCTGCAATGTTTCACCAACTTAAAAGACATCAGAAACATTTGAGTCCTCATTCTGACAACCAAAGAGAACGTACCAGTTTTTTCCATGTTTCTCCCTGTCTCTTGTCAGCTGTTGGAAAGACCGTGCGTACAAGCAGGCACGTCCAAGAGAGTGCCAGCAGGGCTGCAGATCCACTGCTCTTACTGTTGGACAGACAGGAGGAGGGGGTTAATGTACAGCTCACAGTATGTCACTCACACCTACTCATCCATAACAGCTTCATCTTTGCCCAGGTCAGAACACAACCCCACAAGCAAGGCAATTTTATCACAGATAAACTACACCTGATGTCTCAGTGTTCACAGTAATTACCCCTCAGAAGCTACATGTTCCAGCTCAGAACTTCTCAATGGCATCATGAGGCTCAGTCTTGTCTGCTGGGAATGAAAAACCTTTGCAGCAGAAAGACCATTTGGGGATCTTGGCAGTGGCATTCCAGAAATGAGTTCAATACTTTGCCAACTATAAGCACTCAAAAAGTGACTCAAGATTTCTCATCTGCTGCTCATCTTTGCTGTCAGAGCTTCCCAGACTTAGGTTGCAAATCATTTCTTGGCTTACATCCCCTCCTGGTAGGCAACCCAGTTCTGGTTTCTGCTAACTCTCCCCCACCACAGGTAACAGGTATCCTCCTGCAGCTCCCCAGGGATCCTCACCCTGCGTTGAGCTGCCTCAAAGTGAAATCTAGACTGTGTCCTTGCACACACAGCCAGCCACCGCCACTGAAGGGTCAATATTGTGTTGCTGCAAGTCTTTAAACCAAGATTAGTCATTTTTCTAGAAGCTGCACTTCCAGCCAGCCACAGTGGCACAGCAGGACAGCAATCTGTGGCCTTTGCCAGCTGAACAAACCCTCTGGCACCTTCTGGAAACACTGGTGTCCCTGGATGGTACCACAAGACCACAGCAGTCTGTTGCTCAGCCCAGCTTCAAATCTCAGTATCTTTGTATCTACAACAGGGTCTTGAATTCCACCAGTTGAACAGAAATGGGGAAGGAAATTCTCTTTCCCAGTAATTTTGAAGTCTATTTCTTGATAAAACAGTTTATCTCTCCAGACCTGAAGGCAAAACCCAATCCACCAGCAGTAACACAAAGATAATCCCCCTGCTTTCAGAGAAGACATGAAAAAGGTACAAGAGGAAAGCTGAACCATCATGAACAGCTTTGTCTATAAATGTTTTTAACAGCTCTGGCATGCAGTACCAGGAGAATCACTGAGCACTCAGAACTGCTTCCCCTCAAGCAAACTCATCCAGCACCTGGGAGCTCCAGCCTTGCCACCGATCCCTGAAGACTGAAGTGACTGCAGAAGGTTTTTTGCAGTTGCATCTGGCTGGGATTCTGCCAGCTGCTGAAGTGCCAGCTGCAGGGCTCTGCGGGACGCTGCATCGCTACAACAAGAAACAGATCACTGTGAGCATCACATCTCCTGCAACGCTGCGCCTGTTACTGCACTCGCAGCACACCAAGGGCTCGGTTCTCTCGTTTCAGCAGTCCAGCTAATGGTTATTTTATCCTTGCTGTTCCAAGCAGAGAAGATTCTGGCAGAAAGCTCTATTCACTTCCTCAGCTGACAGATGTTGAGGTTCTCTGGCAGGTTGCAGAAGAAAACACAGCTTCTCTACAACAGGCCACAAGCTAACCCAGTTCAAAAGTGTCTAAAAGATGTCTAAAGGCACCTTAGTCCTGCTTCACAAGTACAGGTGCATTCACTCCTGCAGCCTGGGCCACGGGACACACATTTTAATTACAAAATTAAAAGTGAAATAGAAGGTAAGTGCTGTAAAACTTTTTAATTTCAAACATAACTTGACAGTCCAATTACTAGATGACATCATGTGGAGTCATATACACCTGAGCGACACCGCATGCTAATACTTCCAGACACTCCATACCAGTTAAACTAATTAAACACATAAATACCAATAGATTAAAAAATACAGCCTTTCTCCACCAAGTTACTCACCGGTATCGATGAAGAGTAAGACAGAACAGCTTGCAAAGGCCTTTCACAGCTACCTCTGGGAGATCTGTAACGGAACATGTTTCAAAACGTTTCCTCATTGATCACCAAGTTCCTTCCCTTCACAACTGACATCAGTGAACACCTCACAGCCTCTATATACCCATTAAAGCAGTTGTGAGGATCACACAGTTCTCTCTCTTTATGGATTTTATGTATATTTTAAAGAAAGGCAAAAATCAGAACACACACTAACCAAGTCATCTTCAAAAATTAGATACCTCGGAAAGATTTTAACTGGTTTATTAAAGGGATCTAAAGTCTTCCAAGGTCACCCCCTCTCCTCACTCATATATGCAGTGCTAATTGGGAAAGTCAACACACCAGTAACTGGGGTTCTGTGTCAGCTACAAGCCCCATGCTTTGAATTACCACTGCAAGAAAGAACATATTCCTGCATCAGAAGAACGACCCCTCAAGTTTCACACAGCCTCTGAAACAAAGGATTTTAACACTGCTCTCCCCCCCAAAACCAGACAGTGCCCCAGAGTTTTACCTTTCCCAGAAATGCATTTTCCCAGCTCAGTGAGGATCTCCCTCCGCTCCTTCACACTGGCTGTAGTTACTTTTACCGCAAACCGCTTCAGCGTATCAGAAATCTAAAACACACAGAGAGGAAAAAACCACCAGAGCACTGAGACACAGAGAACACAAAACCAGGGCAAGAAAACATCATCTGCTGCCAGCGACCTCAGTCACCAGATGTGAGCACCCACGGTCCTACCTGCCAGGAAGAGTCCCCTGTAACCCCCACACAGCACAAGTCAGAGACCTTCCCCTTGGCCGATGGACAACTGCCCTCCTTGGCTAACCTGGGCCCTGCCAGACACACCTACCCAACAGCAGCACAGAACGGGAGGCACAGCGAACAGCCCGGAGCACAGGACCTCTAAAAGCATCCCAAAAAATGAATTTCAAGAGTACAAAGATGCTTTTTTGGTTTACATTATCCCCTAAAGGTCAGGCAGGTGACCCAGGGCTGACTGAAAAACTGCTCTGTGGTTTCACACTGTCAAGGGTTGTGAAACTCAACACGGGCCCAGGGAAAGAACAAGCCGCTCACCTTCAGTCACTCGAGCCCGCGCACCGCAGGGATGCTGTGAACGGGCTCCACACAGTACAAGTGGTTGTGCCACACGGTCCAACTCCTTCCCTGCACTACCAGTAGCACCCGAGGTTACCCAAGCAAAACAAAACCATCCAAAAAAGAGGGTTTGTTCATGCCCATGCTGTTGTGTGCCTGGAGCTACAGTGGGACGAGCGAGACATCAGGTTTAACTCCTGTAAATAGCTTGTTTCAGTTTCCAAGCTGTATGGAGACAGCAAGATGCACTGGGAAGACTGAGAAGGAATTCAAATTATCAGCTGCCAGCTACTGAAACCATCTCCATGAACTCCCAAGTTTCACAAAACACACAGGGCAAAAGACTGTGTGGGCTGGACAGGGCTCAGCCAGGTCTACACTGGCAGGTTTTCTGCATTTACATAGACCAAACTCGGCTCTCCAGGAAAGGCTTTTAAAATTTACCTCTTAAACTGAGCAAATTCATATCTTAGTGCAGTTGTCATCGTATGGAAGGGCAGCAAGTAAATGTGTGTCCAGAAACTGGACAAAGCTGTTCTGTCACCTTCACACAAAGCTCCACTTTTGCCACAACCGGTTTTTTTTCTAAGCAGAGGAAACCTCCATCATCCTCAGGAGCTGCTTTCAGTGAAGGTGAGTCCTGCTCAGACACACACACCTCCCTGCCCAGCGACCAACTCACACCCAGCTCGCCTTTAAAACCGGCTGAAAGCAGGGCTATGCCCCTGGACACACCGGCACAGGTGGGCCTGCGGAGGAGGGGGCGGACGAGGACATCGTTACCGGCTGAGCCGACAGAAGCAGCTGCCATTAAAAGAGCTCTTCTTCTTTCAGACCTTTCAATTACACGTGTGACGGACCACGCTGCGCTTACTCGCGCTGCTTAACCACAAGCAGGGAGGTGCACAGGCTCGAAAACACACCGAGATTACCCCAACAGCCTAAAAATTAAACACGGGAGTCGTGTGGGACACTACGGGCCTTGCGCATCGCTCAGCGACTTACACAAAGCCGCTCCGCGCCCCCCGCGGGGCAGTCGCTGGCACCCGCAGCTTTCCACCCGGTTTTTTATTTCCTCGTGTCCACGCTCAGGGAGGCGGAACCGAGCGGCGCTGCCGAAACGCGGCGCACAACCGCGGCGGCCGCACCAGAGAGGCCCGAGTGCGACACTCGGGCTCCGAGCCGGAGGGAAAAGCCGATCGGGGCCGGCCACAGCCCGGAGCGGGCTCAGCGCTCTCTCGGGAAGGGACGGTGCTTGCGCCGGGCGTTCAGCGGGAGCAGCCGCCGCGCCTCTCCCCGCCGCGGGCCCCCGGCCGCCAAGAGGCGGGCAGGAGGGCGCTCGGTCTCTCGCCCCGCGGGCCGGGGCGGCCTTCTCGTCCCGGGCCGGCTGCCACGTCCCCGCGTGGCCGTGGGCGCTTAGCCANCGCTGCCGCCCGGCCCGGCCCAGTCCAGCCCGGCCCGGCCCCTCCGCACGGCGCTACGGAGCCTCGGGAAGGAGCAGAGGCGGCTCCACCGCCCCAACAAGCTTTGGGAGAGGCCTCCGCTCGACCCTGGCCGCAGGCGGCGGCAGGGCCGCCCCCACCCCCGCCCCGCGGTGCTTCCCCCAGTGACACCACACTGGCACAC
>VXBZ01009313.1:1251701-1293536 GCA_013399135.1 Heliornis fulica | reverse complement strand
CCCTGCCCCACCCCCCTCCCCTGCCTGGTAAGGTTTCTAGATCACAGTAATGTTCAGAGAGACAGAACTGCCAAGGGGGTGGCAGAAAGATGCTTAGCGCCCATCTAGGATGCCTCTAGCAGAAGAGCTTGAGAAAGCAGTTCTGGCAGTAGGGCTTGTCGTTCTGTTCCTTGAAGGTTCCTTTGTTGAGCTGCTTGAGGCAGAAGGCACAGACAAAGTGTTCGGGGTGAAATTTCTTGCCCATGGCAGTGATGCAGCGTCCTGTGATAGGCTTCTGGCAACCGGAGCAGAGCGAGCCGCGGCGCTCGTGGTAATGCACCTCGCAGTAGGGCTGCCCGTCATGCTCAAAGAAGCTGCCATTGATGAATGGTGTGAAACATTCCTGCAGGACAGAGCAGAAGGGCACAGACTGTGTAACACAAGCTGGGGACGTGGGCAGTTCCACAAGCCGCCTCTGCTCTGTGGCACAGCCGAGGTGTAGCGTGAGCAAGGTGACATACTGCCTTGCAGCATCGTCCTCCTGTCCAGAGCCAAACTCTGTCCATCAAGAAGAGTTTCCGTGGAAAGGCTGATAGAGGGACAGACACAGCCACAAGCAAGGGAATTAATCACGCTCCCTCCCCCAGCTGCTTCCACTTCTACAAAGAGAACACTAAGGACCAGCTGCCAGGTGTGTCCAGCCAGGACAAAGGAGAAGGCTCCTTCACCTGAGACTGGACACACTGCAGCACCTTTCCCCTGTGAATTCCTCATCTCATTCCCCTTCCCCACAACAGCGTGCAGAAGCAGGGACCAGCACAGACTTTCATGCAGCAGAATTTTGGTGAACGTGGGACTGGTTCCAGCTAAGAAAAATGAGGCACAATTAATCTTTACAAGCATATCTCTCCAGAACAGCTGGTGTTTCCCAGCACACATTGTCCATCCTGAACATCCCCACCAGGTACACAAACACCACTGCTATGAGCAGCTCCTTGTTCTACGGTGCTAATGATTTTGAACAGATGAGGGTACAGCAGCTACGTGCTCACCAGCATCCAGAACTCCCCACCCACCCCATGTCTGGCAGCTGAGGACACCACACTTCCAAATCTGCAGCAGAAGCACCCACCACCCCAAGACTGGGGAGCCTCCCCTTGTACTGGAGGGAAACCAACAGCAGGGCACGGGGGGGAGATGAGGATCCTGCCAGATTCACCAGAGACCAGCAGCAGAGCACAAAGGAGAAGGCAGATTTCCACAGTCCTGCTTCTGCTCAGCCCTGACACCATCCTCTTCCCCAGGGAAAGCACCCAGAACCACACACAGCTGGACCCCAACACACACACAGGAGCCCAGCTAAGAGCATGCACAGCCATGGAGAGCTGAACACACTCAGTACAGGGCAGGGAAATGCAGTTTGCTTGCAGCAAGTCCAAAACACTTCTAACACTGACAATTAGTTGAATAAACAGTCTCCTCCCTCAGCCAGCAGGACAGCTGGGAAGTCTGCTCTGCTTTAGCAAGCATGGGAAGGGAGTCCCATCTCATGTCCTGGAAGACATCAGTGCTGGCCCCACTAACACAGGCAGTGTGGCAGCAGGGGCACATGAAAGCAGGACTGCTTGACAGAAGCCACAATCTCTGTGCCACAAGGCAGGGCCCTGCCCAGCCCCACGGAGTCAGACTCTGTCTCCACTCTCCACATCCCACTCTGGGAGCCACACACAGGCCGGGCTGGCAGCCCCATCAGCACGGTGACACGGAGCATCATACAGGAAATCATCAGCTTGTGGTTCTGCTGCTTGATCTGGTCTCTGCCTGCCCTTCCCACTCCAGCAAACACTGGCTGATTTTGCTCATCTCTTGGGGCCTCTAAGAGTTAATATTTGCAAGGCTCTCTGAAAGAGTGCCAAGCATTTAATCTGCTGTATTCCTGTTTATTATGCCTGTTGTATGGAGCCTGCCACTATTCCACTGACTTGCATGTTTGTCTGAACAAGGTCAGTCTCATTAGTTTACATTGTCAGATGGAGCATGGGAGGAAGATCCTCAAAATCTGATTGCTGAGGCAAGTGCTTAGAGAGCAGCTTATAATTATTTAAAGGTCACAGAAAATGTCTCTGTTTATCTGTGAGATGCTGCAGAAGCCCATAATTGCAGCTGGAAGAAGAAAGAGCAAAGCAGCAAGAAAGTTTAATGTAAACAGGCAGAGGAGCAAGAAGGTGTTTGGTTGCTGCCATGTTTCCATCTCGTGGGGCCGGCTGCCCTCCGACACCCCACAGACGCATCTTCTCGATGTGGGACCAGAAGCCTGTGGGGTAGAAACGAGAGGGGTCGTACAGGAGCAGGAAAGGACCTTGGGTGTCTTACCCGACAGACAAAGCATTCAGGGTGCCACAGGGTGTTCAGGGCAGAGATGTAGTTTTCCAGGATAGCCCGGGCACAGCCTCCACACTTGGGAGCAAACATGTCGAAGTAGTCCTTGCGGCAATAGGCTTTGCCATCCTTCTCGTGGAACCCTGCCAAAGGAGAGACAAAAAGCATCAGCCCCTGATCTTCAGTGATGGCCAGCCAAGTTCTGAGGGGTACCCAGTGTGAGTAGGATCATCCTTCCACCTGCTAACACGCACAGCAGGTCGCTGTTCCTGTCCTGCTGCCCCGTGCGCACCCCTCATCTCCAGGGAGAGAAGGTTCCGGCAAGCATCCTTCCCCTGTCAACAGCTACAGCCCTTGGAACACCCCCCACCCCTCTTCAGTGGTTCCTGTCATCTCTCTGGTCTGCCCCCCGTTGTGGCTCTGCCTCACACTTGTCTGCAGCTCAGGGAGGACAACACACAAGCCAGCCATACCTTCAGGCCCAAAGAAAGCTCCACACTGGGCACAGAAAAAGTGTTCGGGGTGCCATGTCCTGTCCAAAGCCGTCACCACTTTCTGTTCGTGAGACAAAACACAAGTCATGTAAACGATGGCTTCAGCTTGGAGGAAAGGGGGCGCTGTGGCGGGGGGAAGAGCACGATCACGTTGTTACTGACAAGGGCAGGCATTAAAACAGACTGTCCTCCGGAGAGCTGAGTCAGTTCTCCCCACCTCTGGCTGATTCAGGCTGTCTCACTGCACACAACTTTTTACCCTAAAAGGCTCTCAGGCGCCAGTGCCTCCCTCACACAGGGCCCCGCCGGCTCTCGGCGCTAGCGCCGCTACTGCAAGCTGAGGAGTCACTCTCTCACTAGCAAAAGAACTCGACTGGGCCAAGTTCTTTCCCTTTCTGAGCCAGGGCAAAGGAAGAAGAGAAGTCCCCAAGAACGATCTTCCACCCAGGACATATATGTGAAGCAGAGTTTTTAACATCCAGGCCTGCAGCACCCTGCCAGCACCCTTAATCCCTGCCCCAGGAACTCACATCGAGGATCGGCCCGTTGCAGTAGTAGCAGCGAGGGGAGAAGAGGTTGTGGTAGTCCTTCTCGCAGTAGGGCTGGCCGTCCCGCTCGAAGAAGTTCCGTGACCCAATCTCCTCCTGGCAGTGGGTGCAGACGAAGTGCTCAGGGTGCCAGGTTTTCCCCATGGCTGTTACCACCTGTTGGAAAGACAAATTATGAAGGACAACTCTACCTCTCTCTCCCCCCTAGACCACATGACAAGATACCAGCTGGAGGTCAGCGAGAATGACAAGTTCTACTACTCGAGTGAGCCCTGGACTGGGGTAGCATGAAAACTGAATTACCTATCATCTCAGGAGAGGGCAGTCCCTCAAAGGCAGGGTAGAGGTCACTGGAGGAGCTTACAGCGTACCTAGCCAGTGGATAAATAGAGTACTTCAGTTTCTCTAGCATCTCCAGCCTCTCAAGCCTCACTTAGAGCCCTCCCCGTTACTCCCAGCTGCAGCCCAAGATCCAGCAATGAGACAGCACCTTCCACTCACCTGGCCAGCAATGGGCTTCTTGCAGGCTCCACAGACACCTTTGGCAACCGTAGCTACGCCCAGTTTGTTCAGGTCTGACTGGAGACTTCCCAGCATGGTGTCCAGCTGACTGCCAGGCTTGGAGGCTGTGGATGGAGGGGAGCTGCTCCCAGCTTTCCCCTGCGCCATGAACTGCAAGGAAGACAAAACAAAGGCTGTAAGGCAAGTGCTGCTGGTGTTTAGGTGATAAATGTGGGCTGCTGCTGCCAGTGGCTCCTCTGTAGAGACAGACAGGAGCTCTCTAGGAGACAGATACACTCTCTGCAGAAGCCAGCAAGAGCTGAGATCACATACACGTATTCTGCTCATGCACAGCCCCATGGATGTGTAACAGCAGAGCTGTCAACTGAGGATTTGATTTTCCTTCGCTGTGTCTACAGCAGAGGTCATGAGTAGACCTCAAGCAGTCAGCACAGCGCTCCCTAAGCCTCTGCCAGAAATCTCCCTTTACCTCATCAGTTCCTGGCAAGGGGACAAAGCAGAGATGCCATCCAGAGAGCCCCTTCCCCTTGACCTCTCCCTAACTCTGTGCTGTTGCTCTCAGTTGTCACTCCTCTGTCAGAGATCCCTCTCCTCTTCCTCATCTCACCTCCCTTTCAGCCAGAGTATCTTCTCCATTGCTGTCCTGCCCTTTGCACCACCTTCTGCAGATCCTCTTGCCAAGTCTCCTTTGCCCCCATCAGGTGGCTCTCATCCCACCTCTGAGCTAACCAAGTGGAAGCAGAAAGGATTCATTCCCTCCAAGTTGCTGCTGTTTACCTACAGAGAGGGCAGTGCATCCACGGCGGCGCCCGCGCAGACAGGGAGAGAGACTGCCACGTCTATTGTCTGGCCACTGGGAGTGCTCAGGGGTGGGGGAAAGGGACTACAACTTGTCTCAGAGGGAGTTTCTGAAGCTCACACTACCACAGTACACTGGGCTTGGAAAGGCTTCCCAGAAGGGACTGAGAAGTGGTTTATGTGGGTTCATAATTTACAAAGTCTGAGTTCTCATTGGCCACCTGAGCCCCCCTTGCAGACAAACTGCAGCGATGAAATGCCGATTGTTTTAGCTGACTTTGTGCTGCCAATACCCACTGCCAGGATTGGAGGGACCCAAAGAAGTCCCTCCCTGAGGTGCTGGTCTGGAGGGCAGATTAAAATAGACTTTAGAATCTACACCTGCAAATAGCCCATTGGGGCGCTGCCAGCACAGCCAGGGGAGCAGGGACACCCCTGAAGCACTCCACAGCCCTGCCCTTCCAGCCACAAAAGCTCTACTCCCTCCCCAGCAGCTGCCTGCACTTGTAGCCCACTAGAAATCCTGGTTTCTACCTGTCTGTATAAATTCTCATGATATTATTTTAGCCTTCTTACACACAGGTCAACAGGCCCTCGTCAGCCGTGCCTCGCATGCGGCGTGACTCCAAACGGAGCTTTCCCTGTCTCTCTCCTCCCAGCCACCCCACAACTCCCAACCTCTCCTAGTCCAGCTGCACGTGGCAGCCCCATCCCACAGTCACATCCTCTCTCACTATCCAGGGGCACGTGGCCACACACAGATAACAAATATCAGAGGGAGACAGGAGATGTGAGGAACTCAACACGGAGCTGCGGAGCACTTCACCCCTGCCGGTAGGGACCATACACTCCTGCAAGCTGACAGGCTGGTCTCCACCTCCTGCACGCCATGCCTGCTCTTCACAGGGTTCACTTGGCACAGCATCCATGGGAATTCATGCTGCAGAGGCCCTCCACATCCCCACCCTACACCCATGAGAGCTGCCATCACTCAAGTCAGCGAGGAGCTCTCCAAGCATCAAACCATGCACTGCCAGGAGCTCTAGGAGCAGATCCCAGCGGCATCTGCAGCACACCCGTGTCCCAGAGGAGCACACCATGCTGAGGAAAGAGAAAGGAGGTCCTGCCTTCTCAGGGGCAGGCGGGCCCAGGGGAGCAGGAGCAGCCAGCAGATTGGCACTGCAGACGAGGGGAGGAGCAGGGGTCACCTGAAAGCACCACAGATCGAGAGGTGTCATGAGAGCTGCCCATACATGTGACATCAGGCACCACTGCACTGCTCATACCCACTAAGGCATCCCACCACCCTGGGGCTGCAGCTCTTCTCTGAGTAGAGACACAAAGCACAGCTCTGGGTTGTACCATCTCCTCCCCAAACTCCACTTGCACTGTGGACACGTGTCTAAATGGGCAAGCACAGACTGACTGCAGATTTCAGTATCTTTCACACTCCCCCACTCCAAGGGAGACTGTAACAGGGAGAGTTGCAGCCAGTGTTTCAGACCTACTTCCTTCATCCCAGAGGGAAAACCAGTCCCTGCTGCACAGCCTTGTCACTGGGCAGACTGGAACCACAGACACCCCAGCAGGTCACTGCACAGACATGTAACGGCAGTGCAGGACAGGCACATTGCCAAGGACTCTGCTCTCCTACCTACCAGCTCAGTACCAGCCTCTCCTGAACATTGTATCTGCTGAGCTACCAACTTGGCAGCAGCTGGACTGGAAAACACAGGTGAAAAAACCCAAACCAGAAGAGAGAAGCCTGCCTGCATCTGTGGGAAGAAAGCATCGTCGGTCTGACAGCCAACAGAAACTACTGCCTTGGTGCTGGGGGTCCAGGTCTGGGGAGAACAGGAATGCCTGGGATCTTCAGGAGGAGGGGTGCCCACAACAGAGAGCTCATGATAATCCTCATCAGGAGGTTCCCACTGGAAGAGAGGCTGGGGAGCCAAGCTGAAGGAAGAGGAGGAGACTGGGCTAGGAGCTGAGGTAAGCGGCAGGTGAGAAGGCTGAGGTGGGAGGAGAGGTACTGGGCCAGAGACAGGAGAGGGAGCAGCGTTAGCAGAGACTGTCTTTGCAGCTTCTTTGGAAGGCTGGAGCGGGGGAGAGGCTGGAACAGAGACCGTTCTCCTTGGGGGGAGCGGGGATTCTGGAGGAAAAACCACCTAGAAAGACACGAACAAGAAAAGCGAATGAATCCAAAGAGGAACCAACAAGCACTCCCTGAGGCAGGAAGCCTGTTGTTACCACTGTGTCTAAGGGGATAAAGCAGCAAGAGAGAGAAGGGAACTATTCAATGCATATCCCTGTGTGGCTCAAGAAAGAGCACTACCTCACACCCACAGCCTCCCGCAGAGGCACAGCAGCGTGGACACAGAGCACACCTCTGCGGCACGCGTGGGCTTCACAACAATCCCCACTGGATATGTGCCAGGAGCAGAGTGCCCAACAGACACAGCACACTCAGATCCCCAAGACCCCCAGATCTCCCAGCCCTAAACATCACAGCTAGGGCCTGGAGGCTGGTTCCTTTTCGGGGGTGTGAGTTCTTCATTTCCTATCGCTTGGGACGCTCAGAAGCTTCACCTGCACCTCCACACAACACCACCTGCACAGAGGACATGCTGGAGTTTCCCAGCACATGTCCCTGCTTTCTACCTTCTCTACTTGCTGTCCAACACTCTGGTCTTCCCCCTGGGGCCTGGCAGTGATAATGACCCCCTCTGTCAGCCACTCATCCTGGCTTTTCCGTGCTTCCCACTCGGCCTTAGCGATGCCCAGTCTGTCCTGCAGCTCCTCAATCAAGCGGTCTTGGGACTCTGTCTTGTGGAATATGGCAGGACCTAGTGTGCGCCTTGGAGACAGGTCGCGATACATTGGGTGCACGTTCGAAGTGTCCTTTGTCCTCTTGATTAAAGATTTAATCTAAATGACAAAGGTAACAGTATCAGCAGAGAAGAGCAATGGCAGAGCAAGCCCCAAGATGCAACAGCACAAACTCAAGCCACGAGTGACAACTGTGAGCAGGAAGAGTGATGACATTTATTCCACCATGCCAAAATTCCTCTTGGCACAGCCAGAACGGTGACTCAGTGCGAGGAAAAACCCCACAAGGATAATGACAGCAGCCAAAAATAACTATCTAGAAAAGGAAGGGAAAGATTAACCAGCAGGAAGCCAAGAGAGGAGCACTTCAGAAACCTCAGCATCACAAGGACACTGAGCATTTGCCCTTTGCAGGCATCAGCCCCTGGGTCAGAGATGTCTGGTGCACAGAGTGTACTTCCACTGGAAGGAACACTGCCAGCTCTGCTAGCCTAGAAAGGAGCAGAGCAGAGCAGAGCAGAGCAGAGCCTGTCATCCCGAGTCGGGACCATCCTCCAGGGGTGTGAAATGGCCCTTCAGCCTCTGTGGACTGAGTCTTACACCAGTTTGGGAATAAAAGTCCAGTCTGCAGGGAAGTCCTTGCAGACCACCAGCATGCAGGAGAGAGTGGGAGACAGCGCAGAGGCTGCAGAGGTGCAGCTGTGAGTAGCATGCTCAGGGAGCTGCATGCAGTTAGCGTGGGGAAGGCTCACGCCACACAATGTTAGTGCACTGCTGGAACAGGCCGGGCCAGGGCTGTCCTGCTGCCACAGTCACTCAGTGCCTGCCTGGCCTGATGCAGAAATCCTCTCGGTGGGTGGTTTGGAGACACATGGCTGATCCCATTCAGCTTTCCAAACGTTTTCAGGAGATCCTGGAGCGACTGCAGAGCTTCTGGTCTGCTTGTTTTCCTCATTGCCTCTGGCTTTGTTCACGACAGCGGTACCTGCTTTCCTAGGAGTCCTGTCCCTGCCCTGCCTCCTCTTGAGCACATCAGGACAGCCATCTACCCGGGTTTCATAGGGTACCTCAGCTTTCAGCTCCTGGCCTTGCTCCCCTACAAAGCCCAACTGGTTTGTAGTGTCTGGGAAGACATCCCAGCGATCCAGGGCCACAACAGAAGGTTCATACACAGGATTCAAAACACTGTCGCTCTTGTCATGTACTTCTGGCACACGTGGAGGCAGCTCCAGAGCCCACAGCTCGTCTGAAGCTGTTTCCACACTTCTGCCCTGTGAAGGAAGGGCTGAACTGTCCCTCAGTGCTCCTGGCTGATACAGCTCTTTAGGCACCTGCCCCTTCCCTTGACCATTAAAAGCACTTGAGACTTTGGGCTCCACTCTTAGCTCCTCCTTCTCAGTCTCTTTTGCCACATCATACTGTAGACCTTGTGCCTCCCCATCAGCACATCCAGATGGGTGCTCCACACTGGAAGCCAGCACAGCCTGGGAAGTGTTTCTATAAGAACCAGGCTTTTTGCTCAGCTGAGCCAAACCTGCAGAGGACATCTGCTGCCCACGAATAACATAACCAGAAGAGACCCGTGGTGGGGGCACAGGGACTGTTTGTGGCAAACAGGAGACATGTGGAGGAGCAGCAGGATGCTCTGAAGTAGGCAGAACACCAGTGTTGCTGCCCTCCTCAATGCAGGGGACTGCTGAGTGGGTGGATGTGGACATTGTCAGGTCCCCAGTGTGACTTGTAGAAGGGTATTTATAATGGGATAGCACTGGTAAACTGTGAGGAGTGCTGCTGGAGTCTGTGTTTGCTGCACTGGGAACTGGTTCTAGTGAGGGTTCAGAAATCAGAGACATAGTGGAACTAGTCTGCAAAAAGGAGACAGAAGGAGTAAGGAGAGAAAAAGATAAAGACAGAGGTAAGGAAGAGAAACAAAGCAAAGAATTAAGCACTACAGCAATCACAGCCTTTGACTTCCAAGAGTAAGGAAGGAGAAAGGGACATCAGAGAGCAGAACCAGTACGACTTTGTGCTGATCTTCACATGAGAGTATGGGAGATGAAGTTCTACAGCCATGGAGATCCTTCTCCTATGCCCTCTGAGAGCTGTGTGTTCACCTGCAGCTCCAACAAGGACACGCAGCGGCCGCCAGGAAGCCAGAACAACCCAGGACCGTCTAGACTGTGACACCAAGGTCGTGTTAACAACTTACTCATAGTCGGGTGTTTGAATCTGACACTTTGAAGCTGAAAGAAAAGGCAATCCATGAACAGGACAAAGTGTGACATTTTCTTCTTGATACACTAATAAAATGCTCCAGTGCTGAGTTCATGGCAATGAACACAAAGCTTCAGGGCATTCACAGCAACAACAGATGACATGGGCTTTGTTCTATTCTCATCACTAATCTCACCTTGGACGTGACACATACTGAATCTATACCAGCCTGTCAATCACTCCATGCTCTTGGAAACATTGCTTAGGTGGCTAGATTAGCCCCTTCCCCTTAGGCTACAGGCTCCATATCCACATTGTAATGAAATCAGTATTAATTTGGATGCAAATTACATTCTAACAAGAGCAACTGGTATGGAAGGTTTGGTTCTCCTTGATTTACAGGGTCTTTGGAAACAAAAGATTGTGGATCCTTCCCCTATTTTCAGTGGTTTCTAGCTAAAATCTAGGAGACAAACTGGCATTATTCCTTTTTCTTAAAAGGGAAAATCAGAACTGTGGCTTGTTCACACAGCAGGTCAACCTAAGACCAATGCTGAGCCCTCTCAGTGTTATAAACATATCCACAAAGGATTTCCAAATCCAAGAGCTGTCAATACCTGCTCTGATTCTTAGCTGTATCTTCCAAAGCCTCAAGAAGTGAGATGCTTATGCTCTAAGGCAGTGTGGCACCTAACCTCCTAAGCACATGTATGGTATCTCAGTCTCTACTTAACCTTTCTGAGATGATCAGCACAAATAAAGGGATAAAATTAACCAGAACATGCACAGAATCTGCCAGTAGAGGGAAGGGACATGTACCTTCAGCTGGCCTAAGCTGCTGCCATCTGAGGGATCAGGAGCTGGCACACACACACTCATTTGGGAACTCACAACACTGATGCTCAGAAAGGAAAGAAAATGCAGTAGGGGACGATAATTCATAGAATCATTAAATATGCTGTGTTGGAAGGGACCTTCAAAGCCCATCCAGTCCAACCCCTGCAGTGAGCAGAGACACCTTTAACTAGAGCAGGTAGCTCAATGCCCCATCAAGCCTGGCCTTGAATGTCTCCAGGGATGGGGCCTCCACCACCTCTCTGGGCAACCTGGGCCAGTGATCTACAAGCCACAGAGTGAAGGACTTCTTCCTAAGGTCTCATCTAAACCTGCCCTGCTCTAATTTAAACCATCACTCCTTGTCCTGTCGCTCCATGCCCTTCACTACAGATTTCTCCTAGCACACCAAAGCCCATGGTCACATCAAAGACACAAAGGACAAGCCCACCCAGCAGTTAAATGAGGAAATTGCCCAATATTGCCCCTGCATTTTGCCCGAGCTGGACACACTTGTAAAAGCAACTGGAGTTTATGCTGTGGTTCATGGTGAGTTTCCAGACTTCCTAAAATCAAATCAGTCATTCCAAGGGAAATCTAACATCTTGCTCAAAAGCAACTATTTTAAATACACACTAACTCCAAAGTAAGAGCAATGGTTCAACACCCAACAGTAACAGAACAGTTAAACACAAGCATCTAGCTGTGCAGTGAGCAGGCATCACGTTACACAGAAATTGCAGCAGTTGAAAAAACAAGTGCTGTGAATAATCTCAGTGCCCACTGACTGATGAGCGAGATAACCAAAATCAAATGGATTCTGTAAGCAAAAAAATGAGCAACTCATTAAAGCCAGAAAAAGATGATGAAAGGGTAATGTATCAGTCTGCAACAGCACCTTTTACTCCTGGTGATGAGGGAAATTAAACATCTCCTCCCATCCCCACTTACTGCACCTTCCAGAGGTACCAACTCCAGCTAATTACACACCACACTGAGGTTTTTTTTCTGTACTATTTCTTGCAGTCACACTCAGGTAAAACAGTACTCAACCAGCAGCCTTTCAATGTTCACTTTTGGAAAGACTCAACTTCCCTCCCCTGTGTCCTGCCACAGACTAGAAATACGTTTTTACAGACAAGCTACCACCACTAGTTGGCACAAATAGCAGAGGTAAACACAGTCAAAAGGATTGCAGGGAAAATGGAAGCAACCTGGAGGACAGGAAAAGGAAAGTAACTAAAAACAGTCAATGACAATATTAACAAAAAGAAAATGACCACAGAAACCATGTTCTTTGTGCTTCAGGAAAAATGTTTTGACACAGATGAGCTCAATGCCTTGTAAAAATATTAATGCTGCGTTTATAAAGCCCAAATCTTAAAACTTTGCTGCACTTCAGTTTGCCCTCAGAGCTCGAGCAGAGACTAAGCCAGGAGGGAGGCTGCACTACATACAGGTTTTACTGGAACTGCACAAAGGTCCTAAAGCCTTTTCCCAGGCCTGCAAAGCAACTGAACAGCCATACTTTGCAATGTCCCCTCCTCTCATCTGGCAAGGAAAACCTGTGCTGGGCAACGTAACGTCATCCTAGTTGCCAAGAGCNCCACCAGCCTTTGCTCCTAGGTGATCAAAGCCCTGATAGAAGCAGCAGTAGTGCTTTGAAGGCTGCAGCACTCAAGCTCCCACTGCACACAGAGGCAGTGAGGCAGGGGGTGCCAGCAGTGGGTGGGACTCTGTCCAGCCCCACAGCAGTGCAGGTTTTCAACCAGACTGAACATACTCTTGTGGACAGCCTTCACTCTAGCCTGGGGCCTAACATGAAAAAAAGAAACAGGCAACACCAAGGTGTCAATATTTGCAATTGACTAAATACACATGATAGTAAGTCCAGAGAAAACAGTGAGTAACTGCTACATTCTCACAAAATGAAGCATGTGTGCCAAAACCAGCAGACTGAGGTCAGTTCCAGCAGCAATTCAAGTCCCTCAGAGCATGCACGCTCGCTGCCGGGTTCTGATCTCGGGCACCCAGTGACCAGAGCCACAGCACGTCAGAACACGAACAGCGGCACTGAGAGCGCAGGAAACAGCCAAGCTGTGGTTGAATGTCCTGACTACCTCTCCTCACAACACACTCTCCATCTCTGGCTGCCCCACCTGAAGTCTTGGGAGGAGGAGGAGTTCAACACAGACAAGACAGACCAAGTATCAGCTGAACCTTCCCTATGAGGGAAGAGCAGAGAGTTAAGGACTTCCTTAGGACTAGAAAGCAGACCTCCATGTGTAAGAAAGGAAAACCCAACAATGACAACAAAGACAATACATTGGGTATTTGCTTTCTCCAGCTCTCTCAAAACAAGTTCAGGTGAATAACTCAAGGAATGTATTAAGAAAATCACCTGAAAGCAGAAGGAAGAGAGAAAAAACCTCATGAAAATACCCTCCAGTTAATAATCTAGTGCTAGCATGATAACATACCTCTGAGTATAGAGCAAATTAACCAAGTCTATCTACCAAGTGCTTCACATATCAAGATGACAAGGGGTAAGTTGCTCCTGAGCTTATCCTATTATGGCATTGTTATGTGCTACCTGTAACTAAAGTGGCAGTTCTCTTCCAATACAATCATTTGATTTCCAAACAAGATTTTGAATCGCATTTGCCATCCTCTGCCTCCACAAGAAGCTCTTACTCCCAGTTTGAGGTGACTAAGAGATACTGTTTTAAGATGGAAACCTTTGAAGTCTCCAGCTGTCTGATGCAAAGGCTTCAGTGCTGACACCACCTGCCTGGAAGATACTCCTCAAGGAAAGCACTGCTGGGTAACAATGTACTCTGAAGAGGAGTGTCATCCCACAGGAGAGCCTGGTGTCTGTCAGTAAGTGGACTGGCCTCCCAGGCTCCCTTCTTCTTGCTAAGTTGTATCACAGGAAAATAATTCACCCTGTACTGAGCAGTAACTAAGTTAATTACCTTTGGCAAACAGACAAAACTGCAGAACTGAAGGAAAACCAGACCTCCTGAGCTGCCTTACCCTGGTAGTGATGAGAATTTACAGCAGTCAAGAACATCTACAGCAGCCCTCAGAAAGCACATATACCACCACAGGAAGTTTCTCAGAGCAAGACAACATTCTGGAGACCAAACAAGGTCAGCAGATGTGGCAAACAGGCTAGAGAGTCTGGGGCTTGGGAGGGACAGGATGAAGTATTAGGTTGTCATGATAGGGTACCTTAAAGTCAGACAGAGATGCCATCAGCTCATCTAGTTCTCGTGTCGCTGAAGAAGCAGATATACGAGTCTGCTGCTGACTGGCAGTGACCCGCTGGGGGCTGCTCACCTCACCTTGGCTCACAGTGATTGCAGGGCTGACAAGAAAAAGGAAATAAAATTAATTAAAAAAAAACCAAAAACTGTGTGATGAAGCCTAGGAGAGCACCCACCAGCAGTCCCACTGCTCCTCCAAGCAAGCACAGCATGATGAGCACTGCCCACACTGGCCACCCTCCCCCAGACCCAGGTTCCCCAACACACACAGACCCTGTCTCTCTGCCCAGTCTAGCACCAGTGTAGGCACACACCCACCACCCAACACCCATCTTGTCAGACACAGGTATCTGTGATCAGCTACAAACCTGAGTTTGAACCCACCTCAGGTAACACAACGGGTATTTTTTCATGCAGGAGCAGATAAAAGAGCACGAGCACATTCATGCTCCAGCTTCATTTCTGACCCTTTAGAGAACACCCATATTCTGCCTATCACCCTCCTGCAGCATCTGCCCTCACACTTACAGCCACTACCCACTGTGCCCGAGCCAACCACCACCAAAACACTACTCACACAGGACTTGGCACAGAGCTCTCCAGCTCATCCAGCAAGCTCTCCACACTGGGGCGCACGTCTTCGATCCCACGTGCACCATTTCGCTTTGGCTTCTCTTTTGTAAGGGGTGCAGCCTTCCCCCCCCCAGAGCCACTGCCCTCTGGGATGACATAGTGAGGTCCTGTCATGCTGGGCACTGGTGGGCTTCTGCTGGTTTCATCTTAAGAAAGGGGGAGCAGAAAAACAGAGTCATTCAGACCCCTAGGTCCATACATACATGCCAACCACAGACAAGAGCAACATATTACTCAGAAACCTTGTGGACACCCATCTTTGAGGCAATTCAGAACTTACAATGCAAAGGTCTTGGAAAGAAAACACAGGGTACTGTTTTGGGAATCAAACTATGCACTGCTAACAAACATCCTGCTATGCCTTACCTGCTGGGAAGCCACTGGTGGGGTTATGCTGAACAGCATTCAGTTCCAGGAGAAGTCTGTCCAGCTCTGAGAGGTTGCTGCCCAGAGAGGAGCTGGTCATCGTGGGAGATGGTTCAGCAGACTTCTGCTTGTTGGGGAAACTAAAGATAAAAGAGAAGTGTGAAGTTCTACATCAAAATACTGCAGAAGGATGGAGGGAAAGTTATAATAGGTTCACAAAGTGTACACATGTGCTGTATGCCTATCAAGCTGATGTTTTTAGTGCTGGGGGAAAGAGAATGTGTGCTTTCTGAAATGACTACAACTCTGCTTAGCCACATCTTCAGCTACAACAGCACTGATGGGCAGGGCCTCAGGTTTTAGAGCTGTGGGACACACAGCCCATTGCAAAGAGTTACCTGTCTGCACACCCAAGACACACAGAACAGCAGCAGAACCATTAGATTGAACACAGGAAGATTATTTGTTTCTGCTGATGTCACACCAAGCAGGAAAATCCTCCCCTTGAAACAAAGGAACACAGGGCTAGCACAGGCTGGAAGAGGAGGCAAAGTACAAACCTCAAGCTGATGACAAAATGTCCAACAGCAGTTAATGTGGTGGCCTCATGCAGCACTCAAGGTCTCCTTTCAAACCTCAAACCTTTGATTCAGGGAACTCTAAATCAATTTCTAAGACAGTCATTTGAAACTCTCCTCCACTGTGTTAAATACACTGGCCTTTAATGAATTTTACCTGCACCCAAGTGTGTATAAAATATTGGCTGTAATTACTCCTTATCCTATATGGGTGATGCTATTTACCACACACAACCTCAACCTGTTTCAAAGCAAAACTTAGCCCTGATGCAGTGATTTCTATAGTAATTACACTGCAGCAACAGTCTTTCTATCATCAATGGTGGGGAAATTATTTTTTCCTTGTTTTACAAATGGAGAAGTAACTTCTAATGCTCTAGAGTTGTTATTTTTATCACAAAGTTACCATGCAAATCCAAAATGGGAACTCCTGTCTTGCACACACTAGTAATAAGATCAGAAAGTTAATATGTAACAAGCTGTAGGACTCTGACACCTATAACACCAATGACAAATGGGAAATTCCTTAAGGGCAGTGATTATCTTTCTCTTCAGACTGGAAAAAAAAAATCCACATCTACCACCAGAGGAGGTCACGCTTCCTTCCAACCCAAGCACACAAGCTACAAATTCACACCAAGTCCAAGAGGACTTGAGGTGTAATACCTCCATTTTGTACTAACTGCATGCAGCCATCTGAAACAAACTGCAACTACTGTCTCCATCAGGCCACCTCCAGGCACTCAGAATTGCTTCTGTTTAGAAGCAACTTCCTGCTCAGCAGAAAGAGCTGGGCATGGTTAGAACACAACACCAGAGAAACACCAGCCTCCAGGTTGTAAGAAACATCTGTCCTACGTGCAGGCTACCTCTCTGAGTATGAACTAGAGATCTGTCATTACTGAGGTGAAAGTTTAAGCCCTAATTTACTTGAAAATCCAAGTCCAGACACACCCTGCTAGGCCACAGGTAACTGAGTTCCTGGGATGACTGACCAAAGGCTGCCACCCTCTCAAAGAGGTTTTGGGCTGCTTAACAGGGGGATGGATTTGTCACTGACAATCACATCCTTCACAGCACAATCCCGGTCCTGTTCTAACAGATGGATCATAGAATCAGAACGATTAGAGTTGGAAGGGACTCCCAGAGGTCATCTAGTCCAAACCCCCTGCAAGAAGCAGGGACACCCCCAACTAGATCAGGTTGCTCAGGGCCTCATCCAACCTGGCCTTGAACGTCTCCAGGGATGGGGCATCCACCACCTCCCTGGGCAGTGCTCCAGTGCTCCACAACTCTCACAGGAAAGGACTTTTTCCTAATATCAAATCTAAATCTCCCTCCCTCTATTTTGAAACCATCACCCCTTGTCCTGTCACAACAGGCCCTACTGAACAGCCTCTCCCCATCTTTCTTGTAGGCCCCCTTGAGGTCCTGGCAGAGCGCTAGAAGGTCTCCCCGGAGCCTCCTCTTCTCCAGGCTGAACAGCCCCAACTCTCTCAGCCTGTCCTCGTAGGAAAGGTGCTCCAGCCCCTTTAGCATCTTTGTGGCCTCCTCTGGACCCTCTCCAACTGGTCCATGTACTTCTCATGTTGGGGGTTCCAGCACTGGACACAGTACTCCAGGTGAGGTCTCCCGAGGGCAGAGTAGAGGGGGAGAATCCCCTCCCTCGCCCTGCTGGCCACGCTCCTCTGGATGCAGCCCAGGATGCGGTTGGCTGCTGGGCCGCCAGAGCACATTGTCGGCCATGTTGAGTCTCTCCTTAACCTCCTCTGCAGCTGAGCAAACCAAAGGGCCAGGTCAATGTGTGAGGTGTGAAAGCTACAGTGGCCTCTTACAAAACAGGTAATCAAAAGCAGCACAAGGCAATGTAACATACACAGGGAGCAGTGTTTGCTGGTGCTTAGAGAGAGCGGCCGCAGCAGGCTCAGGCGCTGAGCCAGGCTTATCTCTGCACAGGGACAAGATACCTGTAGACGTGTTCCTCTTCACTGGCACGGGGCGAAGAGGAGCTGAGCCCGTCTCTGGGAACGGAGGCACTGGAGCTTTTGGCACTAGAGCTGTATATAGGAGACTGGGACTGAGGCTGTGGAAATGAGATTTGTGTTGGAAACAGAGAACAGAAAGGGATACACACACTATCACACTGCCACCCCACACACGGACAGGGCAGAACAAAGCCCAGCAGAAGGAAAAGGAAAAAACCTGCTAGGGAGCCAACCCGCCTCTTGGATGAGCTACACCAGGAACAACCCTTCTCCACGTGCTTCAGACTTCCCTATGAGTCGCAGATCCGTGCTGGAAACCCCCAGTCTGCTTTCCACAGGCTGCAGGGCAGGTGACTAACACTAACTTCATCACCTGCCACCTTGTTGGAACAATGATGATTGGGTTTTGCCATCTGTTCCAACCAGTTAGTTCTGTTAAAAACCCACACCTCCCCCTATTTCCCCACTCTGTTTGTACCAAAAGTCATCCTCAACTTCTTGCTCTTCCCTCCCCTCACCCAGAGGGACACTGCACCAACAAAACAAGTGCACACCCTCTCCATGCACATACTCACTTGCTGGTGGACGTATCTGGATGCGTTGGGTTGCCACTGGTCTAAGGAGTCAATCACAGTGCCATTCAGGGCCTCACTGGATGGTGGAGGGGGCACTGGAGGGGGCACAGCAATCTCCTGGTACGTGTGGTTTCCAGTTGGGTAGGAGTAAGGTGTTTCCTCTGTTAGAAACACTGGTCTTTTGGAGATATGCGAGGTGGTCGATTCCAGGTCTGCCAGTAAGGCATCTGCAGGAAAGAGGGAGGGAGGGAAATAAATAAGCCCACCAGAACAGTAAGATCCTGGACTACAACTCACCATGGATATCTGGATCAGAGGGTCTTTGGGGAGACCTTTCACCTAGGGTGATCTACAAAATGCCCTGGGAAAACACCACTGCAGCCCAGGGCTCATGGGTTAATCCAGCCTCTAGTGCAAACACCAAAAGGTAAGGAAGCAGCCAGAAAACCTCCATCAAGTCTCAGATTTTCCTAACTGGAAAACCGCCCAGTAACCAGGACCCACACCCTCAGTGCACCTTGCAGAGGAGCAACCTGGGAGAAACCTGCCCAGAGATCGACAGGATACTGACACAGACTAATTACAGGTCCCACATCATCACAGAGTCATTTACCGTGGCCGCAGGCACCGCTTTCTGCAGGAAACAGGTCCTGGGAGGGGTTTGCTCAAGAGTCTTAAGTGGAAGGAGCATGAAACGTTCAGCTTACTCCATCGGTGGGTCAGGAATATGTGTTTCAGTTTTCCTAACACAAATACCCCTCTGTACATCACACAAACAGTTAACTAGTTTCCAGAGGCTGCCAGGTAAACACCGTTTCTTCTCCTGGAAGCAATTCTCAACTTGCTGGGTGGAAACCGCTCACAAATTCCTGAAGAGAGGAAAAACTCCCACCAGCTAGAAACACTGTCACTCATGCTGGGCAGAGGAACCCACTCCACACAGTTGGCACCTCCTGGAAACCTTACAGCAGGAAAACCGCTCTCCCTCAGAGACAGGGCACGAAAAGGCATTCCCACCACGCAGACTGCTCCCTGCAAACTACCCTCTGCCCACTCCCAACCCTGCACTCCTCTGCCATGGGGGACTCACAGGCAAATCCCAACTTGCTGGGTCTTCTGTCCTGCAAACCCACCCTGCAGAGCCCACTGCAGTCCCCAGTGGGGAAAGCTCTTTCTAAAGAAAGCCTCGCTGGCCAGGCGCCCGGCTTCTGCTGGGGTACAAGCTCCAGCACACACTCTTTAAGGCTGTTAGAGAGGAGCCAGCTCACTAGGGACATCCACACTCTCCATTATAAGAGCATCAGGACATCCCTGGTAGGTCCCTTTGGATATGTGGAATTCAGCCAGACAACAGTAACACAACTTAAAGAGGAGGCCCACAGAACCCCCCCGGATCTCCCTCCCCTCTGTGCAGACCCAACTGTCTTCAGGCAGTCTCAGCAGGACTTGTCTTTCTCCTTCCACACACTGGTGGTCCTTCATACTCAGGTTTGGGGTGTGAGAGCTCAGTCTGAGCACAGCCATCCTATGGGATCCTCCAGCCTGGGTCACAAGGAGCTGAAGTTCTCAGGTGGCATCAGAATAGCAACCAAGGAACTTTGCCTGCCCTAATGGCTGCCTGCTGGCTCTGAGAGGGCAGGCACCTGCCAGCTCCAAGCCACTTCCTGAGCACAGCAGACCACACCAGCCAATGCACTTAGCAATCCTTCAAGAAAAGACATTAAGGGGTCGAATGGAGGACAGTATTATTGCATTACAAGACGAGGAGGGTGCTGCTTTTATATTCACTCTCTTCCATAAACCGAAGCATCACACATATACACACACAAAAATCTGTGCTGCCCTCAGAGAACAGCCATTAGCAAATTAAATACTGTGTTAAATTAACTCTGTACACCTTTCATTTAGCCAAAAAACAATGCCTCAAATAATTTAAGCCACAGGCACCCTCCTACAGGGGCCAAGAGACCCCAGAAGCAGTTCCTCCAAGGGGATACAAGCTCCTGCAGATGAGGAGAAATGAACATAATCTTTTCCAAGCAAAAGAACATCTGGCAGATTCCAGAGCGAAAGGCACATACCTCAAGGGAACCGCCGAAGATCTGCCATTCCTTCAAGCTGGCAGGTCCTAGGACCGGAGGCTCCGTGCACAGAGCCTCCAAGAGAAGTGCTGTCCGAGAAGGTGTGGTTTGCGCTTCTCCCCGCCAATGACAAAGGCAAATCAAACTCCAGCAGGAAGTGAAAATCCCATGAGGGTGTTGGGCTCCTCCAGCCCCGCAGAGGGGACCAAACCCATTTTTCCACCCTCCACCCCCAGCCCTCGCTGGGGGACAGGCAGATGTAACCATCTCACCACAGAATTCGCCTCCTCGGCTCAGCAGGCTGCTCAATGAGCCACCGGACAGAAATCCACTGCTTTTTACTAACCGCACAGACAGAGTTCGCCTGGTTTACTACTGGTTGTTCTTTACAAGGCTGCAGAAGAAGAGGGGTCTGGAAACGCCAGGAGCGCCCTGCCCCCAGGTTGTGAAGGAGTTAAGGAGAAGACATTACAGTTTAATGATTAACTTCCCCCATACCCTCCCCCTTCCTGACTTGAGCAAACAAGCTGAGCTGAGGAACAGGAAGCAGAGGGAGGAGAAAAGCCTGGAGAGGAATCACTCCGTTACTCAAACTGCACTTCAACTTTACAAGCGATCCTGAAGCAGCTTCAGGAAGGCACAGCCCCAGCCGGTGGGACCGGGAAAGCAGCAATACCAGGCGTTCACACACCAGTCTATGGGTGGCAAAGGACCTCTCTCGTTGTCCTTGCTCACCTCCATGTTCTGCAAACCCATGGTCCACCTCTCCTCACACCCCAGGCGCTCCCTCCAAGCTCACTGCCACGACAGAGGAAAGATCTTCCTCGTTCACACCCACCCCCCACTGCCGCTTCCAGCACACAAGTTGTTCCCCGATCCAGTCCCAGCAGTGGCCAGTCTCCTGAGGTTTTGCAGGACCAAAGAGTTGTGACTTTCCAAAGGTCCAACAAAGGGCAGCAGAACTGCCCCAAGGAGGGCAGGGAGAGAGCAGTGGTGGCACAGCACCCGCTCAGACGACCCCATCTTGCAGGGCTTCACCCTGTGAGGTGGAAGCAACTCTGCAACCCACAGGGTTTGCAACCCCCATGGGCTGCAAATGGCTCCCTCAGATGTCAACCAAAGGAATTTAACAGTCCAGAGAGCAACTGGAGGCAATTATTCCAAACCCAACCAAGGAGATTAACACATTCATTTCCACACAGTAGCACTTCACCCCAAGAGGTCCCAGACTACTGTGCATTCATGCCCCTTTTTAACGCTACCAGAAGACAAGGCGAGATACAGACGTGGGCAAAGAGCAGCAATTTATTAGTGGAAAAGCCCAATTTTCTTCTTTTCTTTCACAAAAGGGACCAGACAGCTGTAACCCAACAAGCTGCAAGAAGGATGCTGTGCCTTGTGCAGCTCTGCACCTCGTGTTACAGGATGTGGAGTTTGCTATAGTGACCGCTCCTTAAACAGGAATATTAAATACTTAAATAGAAATATTAAAGGTTCAATCGATTTATTGCATAATGAAGTGTTCCTTCCCAAGGCGACTCCTGAGGGACGGTGCCGCAGGAGGTATAAATCAACCAGTTAGTCCCTCCCAACCCATAGGAAGGAGTTGACTGGATCGTCCGGACACGCTGACGCAGAGCAGGTCCCGCAGCCACCAGCCATCAGAGGGCACCACCACATCCTTACATGGACAGAAAGATGAAACCCGACAGCAATGGCTAACTTGGCAGTAACTTCACCTCACTTGTTGGTCCCGCAGAGTCGGGGATCTGTCCCTATTTTAGGCGTACAGAAGCTTTCTGCCGGTGCCAGGAGTGCTGCACCTCCCCTCGGAGACATGTGCCTTCCCTGCCGCAGCACCTCCGGGGCTCTCGCTCAGTACTCCGGGAACAACCACACACACCGACCTCACCACAGATTTACTGTGGCTCCAGACATGCTCCAAACTACTCCAGACATAGCTCTGAGAGGGAGAACCTCCCACGGTTTAAACATGAGAAAGTTATTTATCTCTGGAGGGTGAATTTAACCATTTTGTAGCACCAAAGTAAAATAGTCAGGGTTATATTAGACCTTGAAGCCGTTGCTCCTCCACAGGATCACCCCTTCTTCCACTCTAGAAGCTACTAACACAACCTGCAGAAGCATGGATGGGATGGAATCACACAGTTCAGTGTCAGTAGGGCTCAGCCTACCCACAGACATGGGCTGCACACATAGAAAATTGTATTTTCCACTCCATTACCAGTGTACTACTCAGTGGGGTGTGGAGGAGTGAGGGACACTGGGTGTGTTGAGGGACACAAAGCAAAGAGAAAGGCAAGGGAGGACTGTCCTCCCTCCACTGGGCAGCCCAAACGTTACACACTCAATGCAAATCACATTCAAGCCAGGGGGCTACTCAAACCATATGCCCCCAGAACAGGAGAACAGTCACGTTCCCATTCAGTGTTGTTACTACACTGATTTTCCTGTAGAGGAAGGACGGTTAAAGGATGGTATCCCTTTGGTACCTTCACTGCCATAAAGCACTCCAAGGCTTCTGGAGGTCCAGGTGCAATAGTCTGCCCCTCTCAACTCCCCTTTGCCAAAAATCATCTTTAACTATGAGGTGCTTTGTATTCTGGGCTCCAAATCCCCCACACAGAGCTCTGTGCATATATTAGATATGTATGAGAGGCCCCTAATACCAACTGCATCACTCCAAGGTAGTTCCCTGCATCTACCAAGCTCTGCCAGTCCTTTTGATAGCCTGGGACAAGGAGTCTGGTGTTCAATGCATTGAGCTGCTCAGAAAAAAAAAAATCCCTTTTACCCAGAAAATCAGCAAAAGCAGGACAATACCTCAGAGTAAGTCCCCTTTATCAATTTCAGGCTGCACTGAAAAGAGTAATCATGTCCCAAGTTACAGGCTGTGCATTCCTGCACCATCTCCCCAGCCCACACCTCTGTGAGGCCGAGGAATAGCTCATGCATTCCAGGGGCTCCAGGCAGGCTCCTTCGCCATCGCTGCGTGTCAGCACTCGCTGTCCTGCACAGGCAGTATCCTCCAGCAGAAACAGCCTCGTGTGCAGCCGCAGGGGCACATTCTTCAGCTTCCCACATCCCAGGTTTGTCTGATAAAGAGCAGCAACGCCAGCCTAGGGATAGCAACGCAGCTCTGAGGTGCAGAAGAGGAATGGCATGGGGGCCTCTTTGAACTGACGCACACGTTAATCTGCTTTTCTATAAGTTCGAGTCACAATCAAAAAGGAAAAAGAGATTTACGTGTATTTTCCTATGCATATCAAAACAGACTTTGCTCCCTCTTTCCGAGCCTTCTGCACATCTCAGAAACACTCCTGGATTAAGGCTGCACAGTGAAGCAGAACACATCATGAACTAATTCTGGAAAAACCTACATGACAAGACATCAACAAACTCACATTTGCCAACTGGCATCAAGCAGCTTTTTAATGCTAATTGTTCCTCAAGCAGTAAATAGTATTTCACTCTTCACAAGCAGTCTAGGAATTTTTCTTTTAAGTGAGGTAATTTAGAGAAATCTAAAGTTGCTTTCCTCTGTTAAAGGAGCCTTCTACTACTGCACATCCAGAGTTACTCCAGCCTGTGCAAGGGCTAGAAACACATGGCATACTCACTCAGCTCACAGATGACCATGTTAGTGTCAGAAAAGAGAAAATTACCTCAGATTTCCATATACAATTAATCTCTAAACAACTGAGGATACCTATTAACCATGCCGATACAGCAAATCGGAACGGTATCGACACAGTAAGTAGGTCAAAATGGTCACATTTTCTTCTGCATCTCATCTCCTGCTGGAGAGGAAACGGAAGCGTAGCTGAGGCAAGATACTTCAAATGCCTCAGATATCAGCCTTTCATGTTCAACAGCTGAAATCCACATCTGCACATCCATCAAGCCACACATTGCCTGTAGCTCTGCTTCTAGCATGGGACATCTGGAAAGCGAGTGACATTAGAGACAGGATTCCTCATCCAGCCTCCGCACAGAGCGAGTGTGGTCAGCAACGACTCCAATCTCCCCACATCTCCTGCCACATGTCCCCGAGAGCCAGACACATACCTCAAAGATGCTGAATTCAAATCCTTGGGTTTTGGTATCCCCTAAAAGGACGAGGGGAATTGCATCTCCAGAACTGAACACTGAGCTTACAGACTCATCAGAGCAGCCTCTTTGAAAATCCCCAAATTCAAAGTTTAAAAATCTCACTAGGTTCAATTGGGTCTTCTCTCCCCACTCTCCAGGAGTAAATGCAACTCCAGCTCACAAACAGGCAGACAGCTTGGGGTAACCCAATCCCACGCAAAGCAGTTTTACATCGTGAGTAACAGCAGAGGAATGGGGAGCTCGGGTATATTTATCCTATTAAATAGCCTTTCTAAAGAAACATTTGCAATGCTCTAGAAGAGCTGCATCAGAAAGACTGATGTTGGTCAAGTTGGAGCTGTGGTGTAGGTCTTCTCACTCCCTTCAAGTCCAAGTCTTGAAGGGATGGGGACCCCAGAGAGCAGCACTGACAAGAGGAATTCCCTTTTTAACAGCAATTTTGACTTTTCTCAGCAAAATGGAAAAGGAAAAGAAGTATGAAAACCATAAACAGGTGAATGCAGATACTGACTTCCAGGTAAAAGAAACATAGTGACAGGTTCCTAAAGAATTCTATTCTAATCAATGTTTTTAAATGCAAAAAGATCAGAGACAAAGACTAAATTCAAAATGATACCTTAAAGTTTCAAGGAGTAATCAGATGTTCTTAAAATCCTTAAGTTCTCTGGTTCACATACATAAAACACACATAACATAGCTTGGTTTACCTTCTAATGCATTTCAAGGAGTTATCCAAAATTTAGCCAGTATGTTGAGAAGGTGGTTAGAATACAGGACATGTAACAGCTCTCAGCTCTCTTGTGAAGCAGGGACAGATTGTTATTTAAGACAGAGAAAAATTCAAGGCACAAAAGAGAAGTAATTTGCCAGACCCAACAACTGCTGTAGTACCAGCAGCACATAGCAGCCATTGGTATTGTCACTTCACACTGCTTAGATCTGCCCAGAGGAAGTTTGGATGTCACGGTCAAACAAACAGGAATCATTCAGTTATTTTGTTAATGTGTTCCAGTGACTGAGGTTTATTTGAAGCCTTGTGCTTTCTCATTATCAGGGCAATGGTGCAAGTATCAATGTCTTTATCACTGCTTAATAACGTCCAGGCCAGTATCAATACATGGTATGGTGAACTCCAGCAGAAGACCACATGCATGAATACCCTTGAAGGTTCTCTGTTCTTTGAAGCCAGTTGTGTCCCCTAGAAGGAAGGCCATGCATTTGCAGCACTGATTTACAAAGTTTCAAGGGTGCATCAGAAAAACTCAAGGGCAAAGCAGCCATCTAGTAGTTGTTCTGCCTAGCTACACCAGGCTGCAGAGACAAATGGAGCAAGACTTCATCCTGTGATGACAGACAGACCTGCTTTCAAAATCACACCACGGCAGCCACCATGAGTCCCACCGATGCCGTAACTCGAATACAGACCCCGAACCAGCTAGCTTTCCCCAGTACACAGCCTGTGTGCCCAGCTCTGACCACTATCAGCACATGTCTAAACAAAGACAGGACTCTGCACTGTGAGATGTGGTCTCCTCACCTACAGCTGCAACAAAGATTGTGGCTTCCTGCTCCAACCACCAAGACACAAGCAAGAGAATTTATTCCAGAGCTTGTGGCCAGTGAGCTGGTCACAACTGACATGCATTACTACCAACCCACACAGGGTTGTAAGAGTGTGTGGAAATACAGCCTGCCTGAAGCAGCTTCTAGAACTCTTTATCAGCATCCACTCGTGGCACATTTGGGGATGAAATGCAAAACCTTCAAGAGCTCTGGCCGTGCTTCCAGCAGAGCCAACACCACCACACACTGGGATGTACCCAGTGACCTCCCTTCCCCAGCATGCCAACCATGCTGTTCCTGACTCACCTCTGAGGGGCAAGAGGGCTATTTGTCCATGTGCTGGAAAACCATTCAGATCACTGCAAAATATCCTTCCTGGAACCACCCACACCAGTTCCTTTCAAATTAACCCAAGCATTTCACTCAAAGTCAGCCCTGCTTCATAACCTCTGACATGGCGAATCTGTGGGCACGGTGGAGGTGCTTGGCTGACAGCATCACAAGGGGTCAACTCCTTTCCAGGTATTATACCTGCAGCAAGGCTTTCAAGGGCACAGAGACACTCCATGGGAAACCAAGCTGACCAGTTTGCAGCTCGATACCAGCAGTTTCCAGGAACCACAGCATCTGAGTGAACATCTCAGACCCACTTCTTGCCATCTTTGATGATACAAGCTGGGAAATCCTTCAAGTGCCGGCAGCCTTACATCAACGAGTTGGCAGGAAGGTAGGTAACCTAATCTTAACCAGACCCACAGGGCACAGTATCATCGACACAGCATGCAGGCTGAGCTGAGCAACACTGCAACTGCCTCAAAGATCTGAATCAGCAGTTTCCTGGATGAGACAACACAAATCCACAGCATGCTCTGGCCTACAGTCCAAGCGGTGTGAAGGAACCACAAAAGATTTTCCTGTAGCACCAGAATTTTTCCACTTAGCTCTTGAAAGTAAATTAGACCCCAGTTCAAACTTGCAGAGAGAAATGAGCCACCACAAAAGAAGTCATTCTGTCTTCCTGAAAACTACCTTAGAAAAACCTTCATCCCCTTTTTGCTACCTTAGCACAGTTCCTTAGATGGCTGAGATAACAAAAGTCAAGTCTCACAGGGCACATAACTGCTTACATGGTTGGAGAGAAATACTCTACAATACATTATAGGTTTGCCAAGCTTCCTCACACTGGAAGTGATTTGTGATTTAAGTACTGTTTTCTTTCAGAAGAGAGATACCCAATGTTTAAAAAAAAAAAAAAAAAGAGGAGGAAGAACAGTGCAGTTACCAGACTGATTTCCAAAGAAAATATGGTTCAAACACAAGGAAGTGGGAAGTGGGGGTGGGGGGGTGTTGGGTTTCAGCCAACAAGCTGCTAAACGAAGTGTAGCCTTTTCAAGTTCTTCAAATTCACCTAAGCTGTCCACTCCACTGCTACGACTGTCACATTCGTAAGCTGTCAACAGAAACACCAGGAAGAACAGACTTTTACTGGCACTGGAAAAAAAAAAAAAAATCTAAGGGTAGCATGGAGCAAATTATGGCCACACAAAGTCAGCTTAAGCTGGCCACTTCTTCACATACTGTCTCCAAGAGGAGAGCCTGAATTGACTCACAGCACTGTGACATCTCAGACGTTTCAGAGCCTGCTCCTTCCCTCCCTCCCCTTTAATTTCTTACTTCCAGAAAGTACTGGGGAGGGTGGGAAGTGTTATTTCCTGTTGGATACAGCATCCTCTTTTTTATAGCATGGCTTTCTCCACGCTTGCAGTGAAAATACATCTTATATTTACTTCCCTCTGTTTATAGCCCTGAGCAGCAAACAGCTCATGCCAGGAGAAAACACCCTATTCTGAGACCTGTTGCCTTAAACTGAATTCACATTCCAGCTTACTAAATAAATACATGTTTTCTGTTCCAAAGGTACCAAAGGCTTCCAGATCCCCAGCTACACCACCCTTGACTGCTTCCACACAGCAATTCACAGATGACCCACAGTTGTGTGAAGCTAAATGGAAAATAATCCCTTGCATGGTTCCTTTCTATCCAGATTCAGTGCACTCTCAAACCGAGTCCTGAACAACAGGAAACAATTACCAAAGATGGATAAGCTTAGTTAAAAAATTCTTCCCACTGCTCTATGAACAATCCTCCTGAGGGTCAGGCAAAGTTTGTAAAGGGTTTGCAATTCATGGCTCCAGCACATCCTGTGACACAGCACATGGGCTGAGCTCAACTCAGTGCTCGTCCAGTGTTCAAGAGTACACAGCCAGGGTCTGGTTTACTGAACAGAGAAGTTGGAAATTGCACAAGAAAAAAAAAAATCTCAATACGTAAAATGCTTCTTAACCAGCCTTTACACAGCACGCCAGCTCACGACCACCAGTGATTCAGACCACCATGACTTAAGTACTCCTGTCCTCATAGGATTGTCCCACCCACAAATTACAGCACTAATAGCAGAAGTGGAAGCCATTTTCAGGCACATTTTTCAGTCTCAGCAGTTGACAGTGCCACACCCTAAACCTCCGTGTATTCCAGAGGGTACTTTATTGATACGACAGGCTCTGACCTGCAGCAGCCACTGCACCTGAATTCCAGCGAGGATCACAAATCAGCACCCTTGCCCTAACATTCACAGCTCAATAGCACAAAACCTCATCTACCTTTCTGAAGCAGAGAACTGATACACAGCCCTGAACAGCCCGACACGGACACGGCAAGTCCACGTTCTGTCAGAATAGAAAGCAAGTCTGACTCTCAGGCCTGTACTAAAAATACTTAGGTTGGAATTTCTCGGTCTGAATCTGCAGCCTGCTCTAAGCTCCACCTGCTACCAAGTCTTTTGTTGGGATCCTCTCCTTTTGGAAGCAAACAGACTGGTGTTCCTATGAGCAGTTATAGTTAGCCCCATGAAAGATTATGAGGGGCAACAATCTGCACAAATTAGAGAGCCCCCATCTCTCTGTTTAATCACCAAAGTGGAAACAGCTTTGGTCTCCAGAGAGGGTAAGTTCAGTCTCTGATGGTCATCTCCTAGAGTGACTTATCTTGTGTAAGACCTATTTCTGATCTCCATCTGACAGCAAAGATCTTCAGACATTTCCAGGAAGCACATGGCCAGTATTGACCTATCTGGCTCTGGAGGGAGGCAAGTTGACTAACAGAAGTAAAGGACATTAGGTCTGTTCAAACACAGCAACACTCAAACTGAACAAGTGAAATGGCTCCTGGCTGAGTTTGCTGGAGGAACGGAATGGAGTGAGTGTAAACGTTTCATAGCAGCAACTAAGCAGTTCATACCATCTCAGTACTGACCTAGGCTGGATTTCAGCCAATCTAGATGGAATAAAAAAAATAAATAAATAAATTAGCCACCGATGCCCTAACACTTTTTACTCCTCTATTTATCTTTACATGCATAAAATTGTGAACTTCTCCATGCACATCTAGAATTTCTATTTTCTGTTGGCTTCCCTCAGCAAGTTTCTCCAAACTGGGATCAACATTCAGAAGTCCAACAAGGTCTCCCCTCCTCTGCCAAAACAAAAAAAAAAAATTAAAAAATTCATGAAAACCAAACAAGCAACCACTGAATTGACCCCTCGGGACAATTTCCCAGGGCCGAGGCCTCCGATGAAAATACCAACTCCCTTATATTCCTACAGGAAGAGGGGCTCAGCCAAGCCAGCTATCTGAGAAACCAGACCCTTCCTGCTACATCAGCATGAGCTACTCCACAAGCACCAGGTCAAAACACAGAACACACTGCCATCTTACAAACAGCTAACAAATCTAGCACAAAGGGGACCTCCATTAAACAGAGAGTCCAAGGATTGATACAGGAACAGCAGGAAACAAGACACTACAGATTTTAAACCACTGTTGTGGTAAAGGAAATAACCAGAAGCAGAGGGCTGGAGACTCTTCTAGTCCTTGGCTGATCAGTCAGGTAAACACTCGTGGCAACAGAGCCAGTGGGCAGTGAGAGCTTCACAGCAGTGGGAAATGTATCCTACTCTGCAATTCTGCGACAGCAGATCCTGCTCCAAACAGGCTGCTCTGTCCAAGCCAGGTACAACAGGTTGATGACACGTAATAATCAATCTTGCCAAAAAGCCGGTCTGCCCTTCATATGCAACAAAAGGCAAGACTCCCTCTACCTATTAATCTTCTTCCGTAGCAGCACGTGGAGCTCCTGGGAAAGCCAGTCATCGGTCTCCTCCAGCAGACTAGCTTCAGCACACAAGTGCGTTCTTTAGAAACCTGAACCAGGCAATTTGTTCTAGCACCCTTCTGGAGAAGGCAAACTGAGAACAGTAAGTACAAGGATGGGAGAACAGAGTGGAAAACACTCCACCATTTGTGTGCCAGACCCTGCTCAGCCCTGGACTACAGGACAAACTGACAAGGGCAGAGGTATGTGACACCCAAGCGACCTTTTACATGCCCACTAAAACAAAAGGGCAGACATGGGCATTCTTTAAGCACTGAGTGGACTGTATTTGGTTGAGATTTGCATAACCATAGGCAGTTGGGTCTGACTTGAACTGAAATTTGTCCTAAGCAAGGAACTGAGGTTACAACACATGCTAATTCTGGATAGCTCTTCTGAGCAGCTTCTAAGCAGAAGCTTAGTGCCACAAGCAGTGGCAAATCTGAGCAGTGTGAACACAACAGTGGTTTCCAAATCTTTGGGCAACAGCAACCCTTCTTTGCTTGTGCACCAGAGCTCTCAGGTGGAAATGACAAGTGTGTAAGTTTAACCACTTAAGAGGAAACCTTACAACAACTAGAGAGTAATCACCACCTGCAGATCATTTGAGAACTGCCAATTGCAACTTATCTATGGGAGCAAAACACGTTACATCAGGGTTTACATGGAAATGGAGGACAGGAGTTCCACTGGGCAGTGAGCACAGTGAACGATACAGTTTCACAAGATGCAGAAAGGCGAAGTAACAGTTCACCACTGCCAAAAATGGAGAGGTTGTACTCCTTCTCCCAGACACGTGCTACTGCCACTTACTTGTGTCAGCTCTGGCTCCCAAGACCCCTCTGTGAACCAGTTCAACAGAATACACACCCAGCCAAAAAAAAAATTTACTGTTTTCTTTTGGGTTAGAAAGAGAGATAACACAGCAGCCAGCAAGAAGGAAGGGGTATATCCAAAGAAAAGAGCAGAAAAGGAGTAAGGATGGGTGAAAGTTAAGCCAGCTCCCCTTTCTGCAGGAGCAAGCCATTATATTCACTCAACTGTGCTCAGGACCACCACCTCAGCTAGCCCAGCATCTCACTTTTGCCACACAGATCATAGAATCATAGAATTTTTAAGGCTGGAAATGACCCTTAAGATCATCCAGTCCAACCATTAAATAAAGATAACCACAGTCAGTAATACAATCACTACAAACCTATCCCTCTGCATATATAGAAATGGTTTTGGACACAGTCTGAGTCAGAATACTGTCAAAGCTTGTAGATTTTATGTTAATTATCTGCCTATTAAAAACTAACACAGGAAAACACGTGGACCCTATAGCCAATAAAGGAAATGGTAAGATTTGCACAGTTATGCAAGATGATATGAAATTTAAAGGAGGAAAAAAATAGCATCTTTTAAACAGTGGAAATCCTATCCAAGCAGCATAAACAGATCTGAATATAGACCCATCTAGGCAAAGTGCCAGTTACAAAATTTGAGACACACATAAAGATGATGAAATGAAGGGCAGAAATATTAGTGTAAAGTCTGAATTCATTAAAAGCATTAGAAGCACAAATTCTGCCCATGAGATGTACAATGCCCTGGCTACCAGCAAAAGTAGGATTCCAGCAATAAAGAACAGGGACACTAAAGAGACACTGCAATCATATGGACAATGCAATTGTATCCATATTTAATACAATCTTACAGAGGCATTCCTATCCTACAGGCTCTTAAATGGGATATCAGAACACAGGCTAGAGAGATTTTAGTCCTTGAAGAAAAAATTTTTCATTAATTCCAGCAACTTCCCATTCAGTAACAAGCACATTTCCCAAGACTATAAATGCAACACTGAACAAATGCAAATCTACCCTTAAAGAGCACTGGTCTGAAAAGCCTGTGCCTATAAGGAAAAAAAAAAAAGTCCCAGCAAATCTCACCCAAATGCTAGGGATGCCAAATAAAAGGTTAGTACACTGAGATATAAATAAAAGACTTGCTGGCTTGACCTGCCAACCACTCTGAGGTGATTTGTTTCCCTTTTCTTAAAAAAGGAACTTTTGTCCAACACGGTATGCGGTTTAACTGGCTTGTTAAAAATCTAATTACCAAGAAAGTACTCTCAAAATGGTGGATTTTTCTTTTTAAGAAGTTTTCGTTTCTGCAGGGGTTCTTTGCAACAGAGCAGGAGCAGACTTGGAAGCGACACCGAACTCTTTATAAGCCAAAAAGTCTAAGTCATCATTAGCAACTGACTTTACACGGAGCGCTGCCAAAAGCACAATGTAAACTCACAGAGCTGGGCAGGAGGAAATGACAACAAAATATTTAACATTTTTCAGTCATGTGAATCTTGGTAGAACTTATAACTATAATAGGTATAAAATGTTAAGTATCTTCTTTTTACATACAAGCAGCTTCTGGGAAAGAAAGGAGGACAGTATTCCAAAAATCAATGTGGGAACTGGTGCCCCAGTCTACTTCCAGAGAAGATGTGGGTGGTAATTTGATGGAGATTGCTGACGGATCTACAGGGCTGCTTATTTTGGTTGGTTGGGGCGGGGGGAGGGGTTGTTTTAGCACTGGCAGAAGAATGTGGCCCAAAAGTTTCACAATGCCATAAAAAAGGCTCACTGAACGACACTGATAAAGCCAGACAAAATACTAATGTTTTTAGAACTGAAATATATTGTAGCCAGTGGATGGAGAAGATCTGGAGAATGTTTAAGGCTCTTTTACCTCTTCCTACCAGGAGAAGGTAGATGACCTCTCATCCTACCTGTTATCTGGCATCATGACAGAAGTATTTAGTCACAAGCCTGTTTCATCTCTAGCAGAAAAAAACAGTGAGGATTTCTTTTTAGCAAGAGGCTTATTAATGAGGCAATTAAACACATGACAGCTTCTTCATCTCAGTGCCCTGCACAGAAGTTGTTTTATTAGAGAAAGAAAAAACCGTAGTCTATCAACCACAGGCTGCTTCACTCACGACCACAGAAAACTGCAATGTAAAAATAAATAAATTACAAAGACCAAAGAGAAAGTAGATTTCTGAGAAGATGAGTAAGAGAGACCAATCTCCAGCACTGACCAAAAATGGAAATGTCAGCAATGCTGAAATAGAAGCAGCATGAGAATAAACTTCCTTTTCATAGATATGAGAAATAAATCCTTTTTCAAACCATTTTCTAAAAAAGGACTTTCAGCATGACCTCCGATTGGTTCTCTATCAATCCTGTGATTAAAGTCAACAGTCGTCTAACTGGAGAGAATATTTTGCACTAGTCTACAGAGCCACGATTCCCAGCCCCTACATTTCTGCTCTGCTGAAAATTAAGCTGATTGCTTTGTCTCCACTCATCATGCTCTTCCCTGCTATACATTGAACTAGGGCATAGTGGAGGATCAATTTATTTTCTTATTGAGCACCTAGGTACATATATATTTTATATGGACATGTAACTGCTCGGATCACTATTGTCCTCTTACTAAGGAGTACTCAAAAATGCATCTGATCCACTTCAGAACAGCACCAGCATTCACGACCCACAAAGGAGGACAAGGCTCTTCCACTCACACAGTAAATGTACAGACAACCTCCTGCACATGCACAGCAGTGCAACTTCCCCCTCACTGAGAACAATATTCCACTCCACTCTCTCTGTGACAAATCCAAGCCCAACTGGTTAAAGCAGCTGGAAAATAGACTAACTTCAACTCCCCCCCTCCAAAAAAAAACAGAAAATAAAAATCCTGATTGCTTGGCAGCAACAGCTCTGAATACACTGCATTCCATTTCATTAAAACAATTACTCACAAGCCAGCCAAGAATTACATAAAGCTTCCTCCCTGCACCACCCTCAGCCCCTTCTCTTCAACCTCCTCCCCAACAAACAACTTCCCAACTCAGCACCGCTGGGATCCCAGCAGGACGATGCTGCTCTGCAGGAAGCAGCACCAAAGGCTTCACATCACACCAGCTGCTCCATCCCAGCGTTTTCCTAATTGACACAGGGCAACCACTGGACCCCAGCAGGCTCAGGCAGCCTTGAAGGTCTCTGAATTTTACACCCCTCTAAGCCATACCACAATGACCAACTTCATGTGGACTTCTCCCTCCTATCTGATGGTGAAGTAGCATCCAGTAAATTAAGCTTTTAACCAACTCCTACAGAAAACTAAATAAATAAATAAACATAACCTAACAGATTTTATCTCTTAACTCAAGGCCAGTGCTTTTCAGCACGATCCCAAGGCAGAAGATGCTGGAGGCACCAGACTTTAGTGGTTAAGAAGCACGGGAGCAGCATGCCAGAGCAGCTGTGCTCATGAGGGAACTGCTCAGCATGGCCATGTAGCAAATCTCAAATTAAGCACCATCAGGATGGATTGAAAACTACAAGCATAGGGTTAGAAGAACCTGATTGACAAATTCATCCCAAAGTCCACACAGCTCCCAGCCTGACTGACAGCGCTGAGCTCCTCACAGTTCCCAGCAGAAATAAAAGGCAGCTTCTTCTGGCCCACACCACTCACCCACCCACAATACTGAGTTGGCCACTGATAAGAGATTTCATGACGTGGATGAAATGGCATTTCATTCCCTCCCCCAGTGCTCCAGCTCTCTGCAGGATCCTGTCTAACTGCTGGAGCTGCTCACAGCCCTGCAGAATCGTTCCAGCTGTGTATCACTCTGCCTAACCAGACTACAGAGCCCCCCACATAAACCCATAACGAACAGAGAGAGAGCTGCAATCCACAAGTACTACTCTTTAGCATCTTACTGTTGTGGTCCACCTCCACCCAAAAGGGATCATTTGCTAGCAGCAACAAAAATTCCCCAGACCCAAGGCAGCTGCCTGTGCTGAGCAATGGCAAGCTGCAGGCATAACAAAGGGCCTAACAAGATGGGGAGCAGAGAAGGCCAGTCAGGCCATCCTATTCCATCCCAAGGGACACTGGTAGCCTCCACTCCATGCAGAGTGCCTCAGGCTCGCTTGCATGACCCAGATGAAATTAGTGGCTCCAACTCAAAAGAAACCTTTTCAGAGAGAAGCCTTGAACTTGTTTTGAACAAGGGAGTATTAAGCCCCTAATCCATGGCAAATCATTTACAGCCCTCCTGCCCATGACCTTTTCTACTTCTGTCTTGTTTTGCTCCCTCCTCCTCTTAAGAAAAACCCAGCCTAATCACAGTCCTTGAACCACCACAAACCCTTACAGCACAAAGTGAACTTCTCTGCTCACTCGGCTCTTCAGGGATGGAAATAAAGCAAGATCCTATCAGGCATCTAGTCAGACACAGGACACATTCTGTCTGCCAGCTCAATTTTGTGACAAAACCATGGGACTGGTTTATTCCCCAAGACCCCATACAGCTTGATTTATAGCTGAGCAGTTCAAAGCACCCTTCTCCATGCAAAGTGTAATTCAGAAAGTTTATTCCCTGGAGCACCATTTACTCTTTTTTTGGATGTTCTTCACATCATTTGCAAAAAGTTAAACACGTGCAATAAACAGCAACAAATAAGAAGTCAAGGTACACCCCACTGCATGCTGCCAGCCAGCTCACCCAACAAAGCCCTCTAAAAGAAACATGCATATGGCAGTAAGAATGCTGTGAGGAGTGGCATGAAAAAATGCATTTAGACTTCAGAGTACCCCATCATCATTCAAAGAACCTGAACTTAACTCAGTCGCTGTGTAGAGACAGTTCAGCACATGGAAAAAGGAGCCAAGCAGTAACAATGCAGGCTGCCTCCCCCTGTGGCCTGCCATAAGTTCTCTTGGATTCCCAGCTTACAGTTGTCTCAAACTGCTTAGATAAATTTCCCATGTAAATTCAGAATAATTACTGTCTGTTACAAGAAGAAGCTGCATTTGTATGAGCTTAGCAGAGCCCTAAACAGCACACACCACCTCAGGGACCTGAGTTCCTGTAACTGAAACACCAACACCAAACGTTCCACAGCACTGCAGTGGCCATTTCTACTTAGACTGCTTCACTGGGATTTAAAAACATACATACACAGAAGAGAAAGCATGGATTTTAACACAGTGAATCAAGGGAGGCTGTTCCCAGGTTTCTGCTGCTTTGGGGCCATTTGCCATGAGAAAAAGCACAAATGAGAAAACTAGTGAGGAGCAATACCGGCAAGTCTTCACCCACCTCCTATTTTTATGATGTATCTTTAAGGGGATGACATTCTTTGAATGACTTCACAATGCTCTGTGGTAAAGGGAAAGACTGTAGTAGAACTACTACGGGGAACTTGGAAGGGAAAGGAAATCTTTTCTCCCTACTCTCAGCCTGTCATAACAGAGGACAATGAAAGGATGAGCAATCAGAAAGGCAGGGAGGGATCGTTAAACAGGGCTGAGAAGGGAATAAAAACTTATAAATCTTAATTCAAACTTGCCATTGTAAGCTTTTCTAGCAATGGTGACCAAAGATGCTTGAAAGAACAACTGATTCTGATAGAGTCAGCTGGAATCTATTGCAGAAGCACAAAGATCTCAACAAAAAGCTACTTACCTGCAAAGTATGGTTAGTATTATCCCTCTTCCACAGATGGAGAAACAATATGCCTAAGGTCAGGGCAAGTTTTTGAGGTTCTGGATATGTGGCTACCTCCTACTACATTAAATACAAGGCACAAGCCACACCGACTTAGCAGCCCACTGTCCATAAAAAAAAACCGAACACCCAGAAACCCAGTTATTGTGGACACCAGGAAGGGAACTCAATACACCTGACAGCAGCCAGCCATTAAATCAGGTTAAACTGCTCTGAAGTCACAACTTCCACTTTCTCTCCAAACCATTTAACTTTAACCCAGACTGGAAAGGAATGGTGCCCCTCCTTGCTTCCACACAGCACCAGAGCTCGTTATCCTGTCACAGGGAGAAACAGCTCAAGCCTTCTGATCCAATGGCAAAACATTTGTTCAATCTGGGGGACAGAACTGATTTTCCAAAAGATCAAAAACTTGGACCAACTCGCTCTGGAGTGTGATACTCACTAAGTAAACACACAAGAGATGGGAAAGCTGAAATCACCATTTCTGACTCCTATTTGAAACCAGATGAGAGGCAAGGTGAGATTTTACAAACACTGAAACAAGAACAGGACCCAAAGGTCTCCACAGTTCCCTACCCAGCAATATATAATAGCCTAGTAGTTATGACAACCTGTACTTCCAGGGCTTGTATTAAATCTCAGTTAGGACAGGTTAAAGTGAGCAAGAAACTCATTCCCTAAACCCCACCTTCTCATCATAGCCTGGGGAAGCTGCCCACAGACAATGCCTCACTTTCAGGCAGCTGGAGCAGAAGAGCATCTTCATTAACGGCTTCCGCATCAGACAAAAGGGGACACAGAAGATCAGAGCACAGAGGGAGGCCAGCATAGTCTGAGGCTCAGAGCAGGAAACTGGGACCAGAGATCCTGCTCGCTTGGAATGACTTCCAAGTAGCACAGTAGAAGTGAATTCCGAATCTGTTCTGGTTTCTCCAAAGCTGCAGTAGACCCTGGATATCACAACTAACACATTAGTCCTATTCAAAGAGATTTGCTCTGTGCCCATGGACAAGCTTTCCCCTTCCTATCTGCACAGATTTCATTTAAGGAATTCATATATGTCTGTCTGAGCAGCAGATCAGAGAAACAGCTCTGATCTAAAGTAGAAGTGCATTGTTACTGCTTGTTCTGCTGCCAGACTTCAGAATTTTATCTGTCATTTCCACAGTTTCACATCTCGTTTCACATATTAAATCCACTTCAAGGAGAAAGAGGTGAGGAGAAAAGGATCCATAGAAGTTAGTGTCATGATTCCCTGGGAAAGGAAGAATAAGCAGAGAAACAATGTTAAAGATGATGTATGAGAAGTTAACCACTTCTTTATCTAGTGGTGGAGATGGTGTTGGAGGATCAATTTAACCAGGAGGGCAGCTGAACACTCGGGGTTAGTTGACCTCTCGCAGGGAGGGACAAAGGAGCTAAAGACAGCAGAGAGTCCAGCCTTCCCATGGAAATAGCACAACAAGAAAAGAAGCCTCTCTCTGCATCGCACACTGCTCGAGGCAGAGGACTCCCTGTCTGAGTCGCTCAGGACAATGAAGTCCCTGTTTTACGAGGGGTCAGGACAGCTAAGAAACTGAAACAAGTCAGAACCCCATTGTGCAGAGTATTAATTCTGTTTACAGTCCTCTCGCCCAGCAGCAGGAATGACTCAGAAACCTGATCCTGTAGAAACCCAAGGAACCAAATTATGTCACCAGTGTATCCCCCCAATACCATTTCCTGGGTGTTGCTGCCCATAAGCAGTTTTGCACTAAACTTTCAGTCAAATAACTGCATGTGGTTTGCAGAGTGCAGGAACTGAGTCAGAAACAGGCAAGCATCCCCCTCAAAAGAGGGATAGACAGCACAGGCTTGCAGTAACCAGCAATCTTCCAAGTGTTAGGGGAGATGACAGATGGAAACACATGCACCTCCTTCCACACTCCCATGAAAAATCAATGACAAGATTGCTCCCTTTAAAGTCAATCTTGAGAGGATTAAGCCCTGAAGAGAGGGTGGGTTACAGTTCCTAAAACAGAGGGAAACAACTTTTAAAGTAAAATCTCTTGTGTCTCTGAACCTTTTTGCACAGAATTTTGAAGCTGTGCTGATAGACAAACATTCTGCAAAAGAAAATCCTTCTAGAAGTGAGCAAACACACCTAAAATACCTAAAATAAGCAGCTTACAGTCCAGTTTACACGCACAGCCAAATCACTGCAATACATATGTTCTTATTAAATGGAAATATCTTCTTTGTAGAACATATTTTACAAGCTCTAATGAAGTTTTATCCTGACTGCAAAATCCAGTTTAAAATTTCTGGAGCCTTTAAAAAAACAGCCAAACAAGCTGCAGAGAAGCAAGAATTTCAAAGCCATCAAAAAGGACTTCAGTCGTGTTTGCAAACAAGCCTCAGAAAAAGGCTGTAAAAATCACTCAAATCCACAATCAAACAGCATCTGACTAAAGCAAATGTAGTTTCCTTTCTCCCCCTCCTCGCACCATAAAATACATGACACACTGCATGAATTAGGTTTCTTCCTCCACACCCAGCAGATCCCAATGGACTCTTCACACATGCAGCTTAGACAAGGTAGCACCACAGAATCAAGACTAATTTAACATTCTAATTCAGTATCTCAAATTGTGTGAAGCGAATGCATGCAGTTGTGTGCTGGAAGCACAGCACCACACCACACTTTGGTAATCCTCTGCAAGGGACAATAGCCCTCCCTGAGTTAGGATTTTCATGCTTTCAGGGCTCAATTTTACTCTCTGTGCCAATGTCCAACACTGCAGAACGGCAAAGTCATTCAGCGAGCTTCCTGTCAAACTCCAAGCACATCCGCTACATGCGCTTCCTTACAGAGATTCCAGGACAACAATCCGGAGCAGTCTGCTCAGCTGCTGGAGTTCACCACGTCCTCTCCCTTCCCACAATGTGCTATTGTAGTTTATACCCAGACCCAGCGCCGAACACCCCGTGGCAGAGACTCCTCCAAGTCCATGGGGTGTGCAGGTTCCACCTGTGGAGCTCTTTGACAGTTTCCTCTGTGAGTTGTGCACTGTTAGGTCACTTCAACACTGAGGGGGGTGGGGGGAAGTGACAAAGTTCTTTGCAACTCCAAACGAATCCCCAAAGCAACATAAATCCATCCTCACAGATGTTTCCTAACCAGCCCAAGCAGCATGAAACTGAGATACTTCTGGACATCCATTTTACAGTGCACAAGTACACACTGATTAACTCTATCAGTTCCAGGATGAAGGAGATTTTTGACAAATTCAGGGAGTTAAGGATACACCAACAGACTCTGTGAGGTGTTCCCTCGTGGCCAGCAAGGTCCATCACCCACTAGTCATTTCTGCACCACACAGATTTGGAAGCATGGTGTGGGAAATTCTAAAGTGATTTTATGTGACATCAGCTCTGAACCTGCAAGGCATCCTAGCTCAGGCTCAATGCTGAACTACTTTTGGGCCAAAACTGGCCCTGGAAGCAGTGCAGCTATGTCTGCATGGCATTGTGCCTGAAGCAACAAGTCCTGCCGGACCAGCCTGACTCTGGACAGAGTCAGAGCAGATGTCTGTATCCATGGCACAGTTAATCCACAACCCTGATAATCTGCCCGTAGATAATGAAGAAAGAAAGCCAAACAACTCTCACTTCAGTTCAAAAGTTTGACTTATTTCAGAGGAGTTGTAACAGCACAGTTCCGTTACATACACATCCCAAGATGAATAGCTTTTGAAAATTAAGTGAACAATTTGGGGACTAACAATGACTTGCATAGGGAAAATAGCACGTGTGCCTTTTTGTGGTGATTTTTTGCACCAAGAAAAGCTTAGAGAAAGAAAAGAGCCCACTTTTCTTGTCAACTGCTTACTGCTAGACAGTCAGATCTCGTCCAGTCTGAAAGACTGCACAAAAATTAAGATATGGAGTAACTAAGACTTGATGAAATCAAGTTGCCGAAACAAAAATGTTCTTCTTCAACAAGATCACAACCTTAACTTTTGGTCACACCAGTACATTTAACACCTCAGAGAAGGATACGAATTCAGATCATTTTCAGAATTTCTTTGCTGATCACCTCTAATCCTCCTACAGAGGAAAGGAAAAATGTGTTGAAACTACAGTAGGCTGTTCCAACAACTGGGAAGTCACACTGCCACTGCTCAAGGAACACAACAATTGCAGTGGGCACATGACAGCTCCCATGGTTGGTTGCAGAGAAGGCTTATGAGGCACTAAGCTATACAATGCTATCTGTAAGCTCACCTTGAAGGGCCACTCAGCAAGTCAATAAACAGACTGGGTGAATCCTGTTCCGACTAGCAAGGCATTCCTGAACACTCCAACAACTTGCTGAAGGAGCAGAACGAAATCTCCAAGAGATAACCAAGCTGAAGGACATTAGAAACAGCAAACAGAACTGTCTCCACTTAAAGAAACAATAACTGGGAGAAGAAGCTGCAGTAGAAATTCGTTCTCTTTGAATCACCAGCTACTTCACCAGGGCTGAAGTCTCACTCCCTAAGAGGTTTCACACATCCTTTGTGGTGCACCTTTCACCAGGAAGCTGATGGACTCTGACTCTGTGCCCCGTAAGTTTTATCATTAGCCCAAGTCAGAGTCTGTTTTCTGAAGGTGTGACCACCAGCTTTATGCCAGCACTGTAATGTGAGAGTCCAGGTCCAGTAATAAAACCGCGATATTCCCGGAGCATATCTTAACAGGACGTCTGGTTTGTATTAAAGGTAGGATGGAAGTAACGGAGTGTAGCCCCTCCCTAGTGTCTGATTTAATCAATTTCACAAGCGGAACTCAGTCACCCTAATGTCTCCCAGAGCACAAGGGATTTTGGCAGATCCACCTCCTTTCCGGCTTGGTACCAATGGAACTCCAACTCTCTAGACCTTTCCAGTGAGACCAGTTCCCTGACATTTCCACACTGCACAGTTTGGGGAGGTTCTGGCACATCTGGAAAAGAGGGAAGAAGCAGCCCTGAGCCAGCCAGGGGCTGTGCTCCGCTTACCCTCCCGAAGGCTCCCCAGCGATCGCTCCACACCCCTGCAAAGTTACAGATCTCACCCAAGAACAGACTCAAGGGGTAGTGGCGGGGCAGGACGTGTCTGCTGAAACCCGACCGCGCTGCTCCCGGGGCAGGGGACCGAAAGGCGCCTTTCCCGGCCGGGGTTAGAACCGGAACAGACACCGTCGGCTCGGACCGCGGCCGGGGGTGGGTGGCGGCGGCCCCAAGGCACCCCGCCCGAGGGGCCTGG
>VXBZ01009313.1:1222461-1246343 GCA_013399135.1 Heliornis fulica | reverse complement strand
TATGGTAATGAGCGCGGGAACGGGCGGCCCCGCCCCGCCGCAACCCCGCGCTTCCCGCCGCGGGAGGGAGCCGGCGGAGCGACTCTGTGCCGGGCAGCCACGGGGGAAACCAGCTATGCCGGGCCCGGGTCGCACCCCGCCGCTCTGGGGGCACCGACGCAAAGTGAGAGGCCAGACATGTGAAAACACGATTCAACTCTTACCACCACTGCAGGTCACCGAGACTCACGGAACGCCGGTCGTGCCCCCCGCACCGCCGCGGAGCACCGGGCAGCTGGGATGGGCAGGGTGGGCACCAGGCGCTGAGCAAGCAGGGTGCGCTCCTTCCTCCCGATTGCTAAATCACACACTGATGTACTTGAGCTTGTGCTCTTCTGGGCTTTGAAGCAACTGCAAAAGGCAAGGAATATGGGTTAAACGCTCCTGTGATTTCTTGAACTAATTAGCAAAAGCAATTCAGAGAACACATTTGAAAAACAGTCCAAATTATTCAAAGAGCCCACTGTGTGCAAGGCAGTGAGCAACCAGTGCCAGGCTGCTACGGTGCAGCCTGGAAAGACTCCTTCCAACAAACCAAACCCCTCATTGCCAGGCAAGTCATACATTTTGTGTCACGATTATCAAGACTGACACCGAAACAAGCAGAAAGGCCCTATCAGCTCCTGCCAGGGAGCACAGGACAGGCACCAGGCTGGTCAGCACTGCCCTGGGGTTGGAAACTGTGTTGTCAGCTGCTGGATCAACATGGAAGTAATCCATGATGTTCTGCAAAGATGGGTTGCTGAGCTCATTCCCATCCTGTGGAGAGTTGGTCCCTGTTCCCCTTCAGCAGCTGGCAGGTTCCACTTGGTCCAACACCCACCTCCAGCAAAGCAATGACAGGTAAAGCAAATGATAGACTGAGCTCAGGAAGCGGCTGGTCAGGTACAAGCCCTTTGGTGGCAAAGAATTTAATCCTGAAGTGGCTCAGGGTGTCTGACTGTGCCCCAGGAGGGGTCCTGCCAAATCAATGAAACAGCCATCCTACTGTTTTTCACCCACACCACCTCTAAAAGCAGCACAGAGATCACTAGTCCCATGCAGACCTCTTGGGCGTTACCTGCCTACACCAACTGCAGCACAGTGCACGCAATTTTCATTACAAGTCCATCCTTGCTGCCACTGCCCCTTCCTGTGTCTTCCTCCCAAACCTTTTTTCTGTCATCCCAAGTGTGTTAAGCTACAAACATCAGGAGCAGGAGACACCCACCTCACTGGGGCCAAGCGCAGGTAACAAAGGAAGAGCATCAGAACACAGAAAACCCATCAAACCAGCATACTACAACAGTCTCCAGCAATTTACACCTCAGGGAATTCCTGAGCTAGAAGAGATGTCTTTAACAGCCCCCTCTGGATTTTTCTTCCATTATTTGTTCAGTCCCATTTTAAACCTAAAACCTGCTAGTGGAAAGGAAATGCATGCTTTTATACAAACAAGCCTCTGCAATGCATTCTATCAAAGCTACTACTTGCATTTGTATCAAATCAAATCTTGATTTTATTCTTGTACATCTCCTTGAAGGCAGTTAGCGTTTACGAAACTGACCTCCCCAGGTGCCAGGATCTAGGGTTTTAATCTTCTTTGCAGCATGGGAACTGTAGTCTTTGTGCTCAGGGCTTAACGTCTTTGTGAACTCCATTTCCCAGAGAACTCCTCTCCCGGCTGACCAGCCCCTTCCTTCTGCGGTCGGCACGGCACTATTATGAAAGGTAAGTTTTGGGGCGTTATTCGCCGTATCGCTCTGATTTCATTAGACGTGTCCGTTCGGCTGTTATCTCCCTCTGCCCCACCCCATCATTATTACAGCGAAAGACTCGGGTGATGTGCGTGTCCCTCTGAATTTCTGGCCCGTAACCGTTTGTAGAAACCTGTTTATCTCCCACTTTAAACTTGTCTGACCTCCTTCTGTGGAGCATCCCGGATGCGTGTCAAAAAGCACCTTCAGCCTCGCATCACAATAGGTACGTTTAAAGACTTTCACTTACTCTGTATAGTAGTTGCTATTGTAAAATCTGAGTGCTTTAATTTCACAAGCAGCTTTGCGTTTCACAAGAAATGCTTTGTCGTTTTTAAGATCCTCTCCTATGCTGTCCTACCTCTGCACTTCACAGCAGCTCTCGGTTGTATGTTATTTTTGCTGCTGGGCCACCCATCCCCTTCTCTCTCTGTGGGCCAACCCATATTACATCTCCATTTCATTCCCCCTCCTTTCTTTCGGAGAGATCTTTTCATGATAAGGGACAGGAATGGAGATTTTCACCAGTTAAAGCAATTTAAACACTGTCAAACTGACTTAGCTTTTGGGGAGCGTCATGACAAAGTTATTCTCAAAGCAAATTACACTTCTTGGGAAACTTTGTCCCTTCTAATTAATTTATGTGGAAAATTAAACCTCTTAAGAGGGAGTGCCCAACACAACTCCTGCTAAACAACAAATGAAGGCAAAAATCATTGTGAACAGAATCCACTGCTTAGATTTTAAAAAATAACTCAGGTCTATGGAGGCAGTCCAATCTTCCCTGTAATTCAACTGACAATGAGGCAAGGCCTAGAGAGCTGGGGATTAATGGAGACAAATGTACTCTGGCACTAGCCCCAATTTAATATCACAAACTAAAACCCCAAACTTTAAATGTAATTAAATATTGCTCCATTTTCTCCAACAACTAGTACTTGAGGGGGACCAGGGACACAAGGCAAAGCAATTCAGATGCAGCAGGAGTCTAAAACCCATCCAGGCACCGAAGCACAGGTCATCAGAAGTGCTTGGGTGCCAGCCTTTAGACTAGCACACTCACTGCTCGAATACTTCCAACTTTCTCAGAGCTGCCACACATCTCACAGGCACTGCAGGTGTTCATGTAGGCCACAGTTACAAAACTGACCTTGTGATTTAACTATATGATAGGTAACAAGCTGCAGAGCCCTCCTTCAAACCACTGCCTCTAACATCTGAAAGGGATCTGCTTCAGCCAGCTGAAAACTCCCAGTGAGACCCAGTCACTGTGATGTCATCCCAGTGACTTGTGATGAGGAGAGCAGAGTGTAGCTGGGCATGAATCTGCAAGCAGGTGTCCCACAATACCAAGCAAGCTTTAAGCACAGGCTCTCTGGGGCCTGCTGCAATCACTCTTCAGAGGTGAAGAGGCTTTTATCAGTGATTAAAGTCCACCCTCCATCTTCCACATCTCATACAGGTCCCCTTTGCCAAGGGAAAAGGTGGGAGGGATAAAAACTAGATAGCAATTTCTCAGTATGTTTTCCTTCAAAATCTTTTGTACTTTGTAAGCAAAACCATAGACAGACCCCAAAAAAAAAGTAGTTTTAAAATAGTGTAATGAGGAAGAACTAGAGTCTGCTAGAAAGAACAAACAAAATCAAAGACCAGACAAATCTTCTGTCACAACAGGTCCTACATGCAGTTCCAGGCTACCTGTCAGCAAAGCCATCCTGCCTGTCCCCAACAGGGCATGCTGCTCTGCCCTTCAAGAGGGTATCCCTCCCACCCTACCTGCCAGGAAGTTGTTTCTGACACACACAATTTGAATGATCCCTTCTCAGCAAAGCCCGTTGTTCAGCTGGAGTCGCAAAGCAGTGCCTTCCACCTTTCCATTGGCTGGGGAGGTGACACCCACAAAAGAGGAGGGGCTGGAGGCATTTAGGCATCTTTGGGCCCATTTCAAGGCCTGTTATGCTCCAGGACTTCATTAAAAAACAACAACAACAAAAAACCGACAAAAAACACAACCAAAAAAAACCTCAAAAAATACCCCAGGAGTAACTCCAGTCAAGGCCTTTTCCTGAAAAAAAACAACATTTCACTGTTGCTCTTCTCTCACTTCCCACAATACATGCAAAGTAGGGGGTAAATAGAAAGGATTGATTTGGAGGAGGCAGAATGTTAAATAAAGCAGGGCAAGGGTCTCTTCTGGGGAGGAACCAGCCAGTGCCTCTGGGGTGCGGTGCTTGGCTTTCCCACTATTTTCTCTGCAGTCTTGCACATAGCTGGGAAAGACTTTGCATGCTCAGGTCTTTCCAGGCTCTTGACAAGTCCTCTTAGGCAGCTGTTCTTCACACCAGGACAGAAGAGTAGATCTCCTGCAGGGCAGGGGTGCTAACTATGTCCTTGCACCTTGAGCAGCCCTCAGCACTGCCTTTTCTTAAAGGACCATGTGAACACTGTCCTCAGACTGCAAGCTTTAGGTAATATTTCCAAAATAATTTGTGTTTCTTTACTAAAGAGAAAAAAAGAACAAGGAATACTTATGAGCATCATTTCCCAGAGAATCCCAAGAAAACGGACATATTCTTTGCTTTCTTTTACACCTGCCATGTGTTCTGTTCTTGGCTTTTAGCTAAACATGTTCTCTGCCAAGAAGATGTCTGGAGTTTGCAGAGCCATCAGATTCCATCATTTCAGATCTCATTCCGTATCCAGAACATCTCCACATTTGACTTTCGTGCCAGCCTGTCTTCCCCCAGATCCTGTGGAAGTAGAGGGACTGCAACACTTTGTTTCTAACGCCAAGAAGCTGTTTGTAATGACTGGAGCTGGAATCTCAACTGAATCAGGGATCCCAGATTACCGCTCTGAAGGTGTTGGGCTCTACACCAGGACAAACAGACGGCCCATCCAGCATGTTGAGTTCATTCGTAGTGCCAGTGTCCGGCAGCGGTACTGGGCCAGGAATTTTGTGGGCTGGCCCCAGTTCTCCTCCCATCAGCCAAACACAGCGCACCTGGTACTACGAGACTGGGAGAAGCTAGGGAAACTGCACTGGCTGGTGACCCAGAACGTGGATGCCCTTCACACCAAGGCCGGGAGCCAGCGCATGACAGAATTACACGGCTGCATGCACAGGTACTTTGTCAGCACAAGGAGATGGTTAATCCTCCAGTCTCTTACTTACAGTGACTGACAGGCAGGTGCACCATTAGCTGCTGAGAAAGGAGGTTCTGTTCCTGGAGATGACATGCTCAAAGGCTGGAGAAAAACATCATAAAACAGTGTCTGAAAAACATGAACATCACTCCATCTTTTGGGGCACTACTTGGTACCATTCCCCTTGGAGCCTGTATCAGAATTTCCCCTTTCCTTGCTACAGCAAATGTCCTCTTAGTGAAGAGGACATGGGGATTCTGCAGATGCAAGGATTACCCAGGGTTAAGCAGGGTGGATAGTGCAGAAATACACAGCATAAACTGTGTGGAGAGGGGCCACCACAGTCTGGCTATGATCACCCAAAGTTTCCAGATGAGAAAGCACAGCCTAAACTGAGAGAGAGGATGCATGGTAGGGTTCAAAGTGCTTCCTCTAGAGCATCAAAACTACACTCAGCGGTAGAAAGACCACACCTTGACCTGTACTATTTGGTGAATAAATGTGGATAATGAAAACAGACCTTCCAGGCCTGCTAAGGAACAAGTTACAGACTCCAGATCTTCAGCTGACATGAAACTCTCCGTTAAGACTTTTCTGTGAATTTCAGGGTTTTCTGCCTGGGCTGTGGAGACCAAATCTTGCGCTCTGAACTTCAGAAGCACTTTGAAGCTTTGAATCCTACCTGGAAAGCTGAAGCATTTGGTGTGGCTCCAGATGGGGATGTCTTCCTGACGGATGAGCAGGTGTGTGATTTCCAAGTCCCAGCCTGCCATAAATGTGGTGGAATCCTGAAGCCTGACGTGACGTTCTTTGGAGACACAGTGAGCCGTGAAAAAGTGAATTTTGTGCATGAACGCTTGGCAGAATCAGACTCCATGCTGGTGGCAGGATCCTCTATGCAGGTAAGCAGATCTTTCTCTAGCACTGAGTTCCTCTTTCTGCACTACTCTACCTGCAACATCTTGATCTCACAGTTTAGGGCTACTGATTGCTTGTGGATCAAAACAGCCTCTCCAAAGCTGCTCTGTTTTATTTTTACTGTGTCTGGAATCTGGCTTCACAGTAAGCCTGTTTGGACTTCCCTGTCACACTGTTGCCAGTCTACTTCATGCTGCTAAAAATAACTCCATTCAGACATCTCTCTGCTGCCTCCTCCATCAGTACACTGTAAGTTCACAGATCACCACCCCACAGATTTTTTGTTTGATTTTTTCCTTTTAGCCTTTGGCAGCTTGCTAGGCCTCGTGGCACACTGTGCGAAATACCGTATTTTAGGACCTCTAATTCCTAATTAAATTATCAATAAGAAAACAGAAATATATCTGCTTGCTGCTGAGGATTGTCCTTTGTATCACAATGTGATTTTTTCGTTAGCTTCTTATCTGTAAGGTAAGGTAGAAACCCATTTAACACATTGAAGCTTTTGGAATGGAGTTTGAATAAGAAAAATTCTTCCAGGAACAAGTTCTATTATATTAAAAAAAACCAAACCAAAAACTTCTCTGACGTCTCCCAGAATGAGACAAAACCAGGACTGCCTGATTGTGATTCCCTCAGCTTCAGGAAACTGGAGACAAATTCCTTGGGCTTGCACTCCTTAAGCTTATAATCCTTTGTACAGGAATGGTTGAAATGCCTTCGGTTCATTCTTGTACTACCTAAGCTAGGCCATGTGAGAACCATCAAAGTAGAAACATTTAAGTACCTATGATAACTAATAAAAACTGCTGCAGAGATTTGCTAGAAGACAAGGACATTTCCCTTCAGTGTACTATGAAGTTTCATTTTCTGCGAATCTGCAAATCCTTCACTGGCAGAGGTTAAAAGCTGTTCTTTTCTGTGTGTTTCTGAATGAAGACATTTCCAGCCTGGATTCAGTGTAGTTGCCTAGCATGGCAGTACATTCAGCCCCTTTTCCCAATGCCATCACCAACTACTTTATTTACCCCTTTCTGTAGCTCTTCTTTTGTCTAAGCTGCCAGTAACTTTGCCTTCTGGTATTCCTGCAGGTATACTCTGGTTACAGGTTTGCTCTCGCTGCCCGGGAGAAGCATCTGCCAATCGCCATCCTTAACATTGGTCCCACGAGGTTAGATCACTTTGCATCCTTAAAACTGAATTCCCGCTGTGGTGAGCTGCTGCCTTTGATTGTCATACATGACCCAACAAGCTGATCTTCAGTAGCTACCGAAGTAAAATTATTTTGACAAGGTGAGAACATTCCCTGGTCAGTCTCTTTACAGGGTAAGATGATGGATTCCCATCAAATGCCAAGATTGCAATGCACTGTCTAAAACCACTTTCTCCCAGTGCACACCAAAACATGGCTGTAAATTTTCATCTGTTAACTGGGTTATACTGTTTCCCATGATCATAAACAAAAAGCATACCAAGTGCTAACACTCCCAGAAAATTGGTCAGTAGTGGCCAGAAAACTCTTTAGTGTTGAGTTCTGATCCATTTGTCACAATTGGAAAACTACAAGGGATCATCTGCAAATCCAAAGAACCTGATCAACACTGATGCCTTTGCAACTGACAATTCAAAAGGTGTGCCTGGTTGAACTGATCCAGCTAATCCTAATCAAAACACTGATTAAAATCAAAATGACTGATCAAAATCGCTGTTTAAAGTGATCAACTCCATCCATAAAGCAGCTTTTTACCTCCAGTCCTGCAGGACTCATCATCTCAAAAGGGGAAAATGTCAATTTAAGAGGCAGCTGATGACGCCAGGAGAGGGCAGCAAGTCTCACATATGTCAACCTGACCATTTTATCCATTAAAACCATCTCCACTTACCAGGAAACAGGATGAGGGTGATGATGGTGAGAAAAGTACTTTTCTGCTTCACCTTACCAGTGTAAACAAAACCTTTTCTTTTTCTTCACTGGGACAGTATAATCAGACTGCCATATCTGAGAACAAAATATGTTTCTCATAATTGTTCCTAGAGAGGAATGAAGAACATGGATTTTGACCGAGTAACTTGAGGCTCTAGCACAGGATGACGATGTGGAAAAAGCACAGTATATGCTGGAGGATCCAATACCACTAGTGGGCAGCTGTGAAGTTTGCTAAAGGAACGTCAGTTGTCACTTAAAAAAAAGAGAACATTCAAAATAGAAGCTAAGCGAGAGTACTGCTCTTGTAAGAGATTATTTGGAAGCACAGACCACAGGGATGACATCTTCTAGCCAGTTGGGGAAGTCAGCATTTCTCTCAACTGTCAGTTGACAATTGAAACTGCTCACTATCTGAACCCTTTAAAAATTATGTATTGTTGAGATGCCAGAGGAGTTATTTTAAGCTAATCTGTAGCACTGGCTACATTTTCCAGAATGCATTTTTGAAGACAGTATTTAATTAATGAATAACTAAGCAGTGAATTAAAATTGTTTACAAGACTGGTATTATTTGCATCGTCATTTCCTCTTCCTCCTCTGATTTATTTAAGTACAGTCTCTATTGCCAGTTTAGATTCTTTTTCTCTATTGCAAAAATACAGGATGTAATTACTAATAGCTGATGAATTAAGAGAGAAATACAATTAAATCTGTACAAGAGGTCTCCCTCGGGAGGTAATCTCAAGCTATTAATAGATGTAATTTTCCACATTCCTAACAGGAGATCCATCACTACTGGGTAGCCATTTTTCATTGATCCTTAGGGTGTTAACTTAAGACATATTAAACCATTTATGGAGTAAAGGACAGAATCTTGCCCAGACTAGAACACTGCATTTTTGACCCAACCTTCTGCATGGATCTACTGCTCCTCTTCTGGCTATGAGGGAGATCAGTTGTTGAGGTCTTCAGGTGCCTCAGTCCTCCTCCCCACAAAACCTGTCCTGGATTCATATTTTGACAAGAAGTGTAACAAGCAGTTGGAAGCAAGATTGCCAGAACCATCTGCCAAAAGATCAAGTAGCAAAGCAAGGACAGCTGAACACGTGATGCAAAGTGAAGCACACAATCTAAGGGATACTTAGGCACTCTGTTTCTGCAGAAGGTAGAGGGAATTAAGATACTTAATGTGTTTGGCATTAAGTATTCTAATATAGCCTTGTTTAATGTGGCTATCATGGAGCAGAGGAGAGAGTGCTTCGCTTAGATGATGAGCAATTTAAGTTCAGGATCCTTACCTGCATTCTTCTCTCCTTTAATGGATCCCACTTTCCAGACAGTTAAGTATCTGCTGTTTGGTAGTGAAGAAAGATGCCACTCCATCTTTAGCTGCCCTGCTAACTGAAGCTTTTGCCAAAGTCATCACCAAGGCATAGCAGAGTTCCCATACACAGCGTGGATTTTGCAGAGAGTGATTATTCGCATAGGTTTTTCCACATAAGATACATTTATGCCTTTTTAGAAGGCGAACTGAGGCTGGGTTTCTCACTGTGTCATCTTCTGCATCACCTTGAAACTTGCATGACACAGGTGTATTAAAAACAGAGGCTGCAGGTTTATTGCCAGAAGGTTTTTGCATTTTGAGGTGTGGGAGTACTGCCATGAAGTCTAAAACAAGAAGAAAACATTTCCAGTGAGGACTTGGCATTAGCAACGTGATGGGTAACTAACCCTCCTACATCCATCCCAGCCTCTTTTCCAGTTGAGCAGCTGAGCCTGCAGGAGAGGAGTCAGGGTGTCTCTTCAGCATCACTGATGCGTCATGTTACCGTGACCCTCCACTAATTACACTGTATATTTTTAAGTCACTAGGACAGTGACTTACAGTAAATGAACATTTACAGTAAAATTCCTGTGCACGGTTTATTACTGTATGTTAATGAGCACATATACAACAAGTATATGAGGCTAACGTGGAGTTGGGTTTTTTCCTGCTAGGCTGATCCAGCTACTAAAATTGACTTCTTTTAGAGCCGGATCAGAGCACTTCACCTCTTAATATTCCCCAAGATACCACTGAGAAGTAAGTCCACTCAACTGAGAAATTACAGAGAAAGCCTAAAGTTCCTACACCAAAACTGAGATCTGCTTTACTCTAATGCTGATTGACACCTTCCCCGTCACTCCCTGGGGACTCCCCGTGCGGGATGATGCAATGCAGAGACAACAGCTATCGGCAGGTAACTGTCATTGCAGATAGCTAGCAAGGACCTATCCTGAGAAGTTCATGTTTCTCAGCCTACTGGTGTAGTTACCAGGGTATTACAGAAACCTCCAGGATTGAGCAATACAGGATGCGAATCAGCCATGTTGTAGGAAAACTATAAGCTCGGTAAAAGAACTGACCTGTGTTCAGCTTTATTCTCTCAGCCTATGCAGAATTTGTAAGGGAGGATGGATTTAAAAGGGGAGAAATATTATTCTTAAAATTCTAAGTAAAGGATGGTAATCTTTGTGCTACTGCCTGAAGCTAACAGAGAGTTGCAGAGCCTGAGCAGTGTCATCTAGGAAGTGCAGGTACTATCTCCCTTGCCTACTCATCTGTCACATGATTCAATTCTCTCCTACCTTTTCTGTCTCAGCTGTTAGACCAGTCCACCAGTATTTCAGATCAGAGCTTGCAGGCATAATTCTGCCTGCCTATGGGGTGGCAAAGGTACACATCAGACAACAGCACAAGGACAGGTCTTTTACCATTAAATTAGCTGAATCAACAGTTTGTGCTCTTCCTTTTTTCTTACAGCTGTTCCTACTAGGACAAGCTCCCGAGGTTTGGATAGGGGAATTGAGAGTGCATTATAGTAGATTTTTCTGCTGCTCTTTTGAAAGTGGAGTTGGAGTTACCCAAAGCAAATAAAAGCTAATTCCTGTTTGGCAAATCTCATCTTCGCTTCTAAGCAAATTCTCAGAGCAAGCTGTAATTTAGTCCTGCAGCCTGAGAGAGGTATTTCACATCCTGTGCTCCAGTGAGGGCAGCACAGCCTGCGGATGGCCCCGAGGACTTGTGCCTGATGGGTATGGTGTAAGCACAGCACAATCTTACAGTCAGGTTGCTCCTGCTGACAAACCTGCTTATTCACAACTTCTGGAAAAGGACTGGGGAACATGTGCATGGTGATCTTGGAAGGTTCAGGAACACTGGAGTGAAGGCAGCTATGTTTACTTTCCAGAGCATGCTTTTTCCCCTGTGACTACCTTGGATGTCACCTTTTCCTAGTCTTTGCAGCTGCAAAGAAGGGAAGAAAGACCCCACAATTGCAAACCAGAAACTTACTGGTTTCCTCAGTCTATTAATTCAAAACTTGGGGCTTGGGCAGGACAGATGAAGTCTTCCTCTCACAGAACCTGTCCCAGGGCAGCCCCAGGTAAACAGCAACCAAAAGCAACAGTTGTAGGAGGCTGTTTGGGGTCAATGGGAAAGGAATGAGGAGAGTTTCAGCCAAATGCCTGAAGTCATAGTTTCTTATCACTACACCCAACTGTTCTCTATGGTGTCTCAGTGCAAGGCTGAATTAACTTAGCCTTAGCAGTTGCGTTTTAAATTACAGAAAAGATAATAGTGCTGAGAGAGTAAATTTACAATAGAGGACTTTGCCTCTCCAGTCCTACTGGTCTGGCCATTTTCATCACTGACACATACTGTGAAAATATCTTTCAGATGCCAGATTCCTCCTGGCTGATGCTTGCTTTCTGTAGGGACAGGAAATACTGGTACGTGAGCTGTTAATCAGCTTCGATTTGTTTGGCTGGAACCTTAAAAGAGGTAGATGATGCATTTGGAATACCACTGCATAGAAGTCCATTAATCCTCTTCCTCCTATCATATCAGTTCTGTGCAGTTTCCTACCTGCAAGGGTCCCCAATGGGCCTTGTCACCTGCACCCAAGTCCTGATAGATACAGGAAGTGATGCAGGGGACACAGATGAACAGCATGAAGCTCCTATCTGCTCAGCCTGCAGGTACAATTAGCCAAGCAGGGAAAAAAAAGAAAAGGAAAAAAGTGTTTTGTGTTAGTGGCCCTCATGATATAGAGCTGTGACGTTTACATACTACAAGCAGGCAGTCTAGGTGAATGACCTAAGTGCTGTTTACCCTTGCCAAGACCCAGACAGTATATGCAGCTTCAGCATATGCAAATCAGAAATGGTGCCTTTTTGCTAATACAAGAGGATTTCTGTGACATTCTGCTATTCCTTTATCAGAAGATTCTAGCAAAAAAAAAGAAACATAGAAACATTCAGATACATGCTCCATCTAGATTTCCAGTGTGATCCCACATTGGCAAGGGCCAAGGATGAGGAAAATCCAACTGGACTTGAATTCTGAAGCCTGAATATCTGCAACAATTTAATATGTGCACCAGAGTTCATTCTCTGACACAAACTGCTGCTGGTGGGAGGGCAGCAGTGCTTGGCTTCTCACTCAAGCAGGTGGCATATGACAAAAATCAGATTATACCCTCCCCTATTTAGCACTTGGCATGTCAGATCTTAATTGGGTTTAACAATTGACTCTTGTGCACAGAACTGACCTTGGCTGCAGCAAGGCATCTCATCTCTCTGTGCTCCTACAATTACAACAAAACACCTATGCCTGCAGGTAAGGAAAGCTGGAGTATCCTCAGGAAATTAAGGCTATCACACAAGTGGGGTTAAGGCTGCCTTCTCACTAAGATGAGTACCTCTGTTACTTGGGGAAAACAGCTTTGGAGCGAAGAAAGGAATGTTTTTTGATGCATTTTCACAGCTTAGCATGAATGTGAATAATAACCTCCATTGTTAGGACCTGCACACTGCCAAATGGGTCAAAGACAATTCTTAAAGCTCTGCCAGATTTATGGCCCTCTCAGAGTGAAATTTAGAGCTGTCTATGATCAGCTGATCATAGAGGAAAGCTTGTTTTAAATTGTGTGATGAAACATGGAGCTTGTGGCTCACAAAAACTACCCAAAAAATCCAGGAAATAAGTTCTAGTGATGCCCTGCAAAGTGGAAGATAAATTGGATGTCTTGCAAAGGAAGTGATATGTTTTTTCCTATAGAAACATGCAGCTGCAGCAAGTGGTTTCTGCTCAGGTGATGATAAAAAAGGTGCAAAAACAGTTTTCCACCTTTCCAGCAGCAAAACAGTTAATCAGGGTAATATCTCCTAAAACAAAACAAAAAAAAAGACCACATAATGCCAACCACCTTTCTGGTACATTCCCTGAGCTCTCCTGCAGTTCAGACTGACAGTTCTGGTGGTGAGAAGCATTTGGGAACAGCAAGCAAGACAAAAGGCGTGGATTGACCCACTCCTCTCAGCAACACCCTCCAGTGACCAGCACCCAGTAATACCCCAGGCCCTTTCCAGCTTGTCCTATTACACTTAACCCTCTGCTGAGCTAATCTAAATACCTTGGGCTCTCACCAAGACCACAATACCACTACTTCACTGCTACAAGAACAAGGCAGTGCTTGTACACACCATTTAGCAGGTGAATCATCTAGGGATAGGAGGTAGAGCTGCCCATAATGGAGAGAGGCAGCCTTGCCCTCCTTCTGTGGGGCATACTACTTGGTTGGAGAAGTGAAGCCAGCAGCAGTTGCCCCACTGGTTGTCACAGCAATACTACTGTTTGGTGTACTGGGGAAGAGAACAGAAATTCCTCTTGGCTGCCTTTTACCCACCTCCCCTGTTTAGAGGGAAGCTCAACAGCGAACAAATAGCCGATGTTCAACCGAGAACTCAGCTCACCCTCAATGCCAGGAGACAACAGCAGTTCAAGGAGGTAAGGATGCATGACAGAGCAATCAACTGAACATTTAGGTTCTTTCTAAACAGAAGCATGCAGCTCAGCTTAATGGGGCACAGGCAGCTGAGCATCTAAGAGTTTGCTTAGCAAGCTCTCATATTTAGGAAGCCAAGTTCAAGGCCTGTCCTTGTACACGCTGTTGCAAGCCATTATCTCTCTCACTAGAAACACTCTCCAGATGTATTCAGTTCTCTGATTTCTCCTGTCTATCAATATAGGACAAATTGCACACTCTCCACTGTACTGTAAATAACTACTGTACAAACAGCCCCAGCAGAAAAACTGTCTTTGTATACAGTGGTACTGAACCTGCTTTTTTTCTCTCCGGGTGGCAAAACAGTGTCTGGTTCTAGGATCAAATTCTGCCTGGCATGTTTTAGCAGACATAGGCAGTCTTAGTCCAGAAAAGATCAGAGACAGGCTGGGAAAAGTTTTTGTCTTCTAGGCCTCAACAAACACTCACTGCTCTCCCAAAATCATAATGAAAAAAAGTACTCTGAGCCTCATTAAAATCTCCATGCTGCCTCAGTCTTTCAAGAACCAGTCTCCACAATAAAACATGGTAAGAGAGGGTGACCTGAGACATATATGGATCCCCATTCCTATGCCAACAGCAAGAACCTTTGCATCCCCACCAGTAGGCCCAGCCACGCAGACCCAACACACGGCAGAGTTTGTGGAGCACTCTCTTTAATAGCAGACTTCTCAGCATCTAGCAGGGTTTGCCGGTCCCAAGCTACAGCCTGATGGACAATAGGAGATTGTTGGTGTTGTACACACAGTACAAGTAGTACAGTTCTTCGTATCAGGGCATGCAGGTGGTGTCCATGGAGCTGCAGGCCAATGACGCACACCACAGGAGCTGGGCCAGCCAAGGGAGCAGAGAGGGACCTTCAACAGTCCACAGAGAGGAGAGAAAAGCAGGAAAAGACAACTCTGGAACAGCTGGTGTACAAACCACACAGGATCTGATTTATTGCTCTGTAAGGACCTTGCCCCCAGTGACACCAAACTGCTGGAACAGTCAGTGCTGAATAGCAATAACTGTCTAACAGGCCTATATATACCTACACTATGTCCCAGAGACCAAAAATCAGGCATTCAGCATGGAGCCAGAGCAGCAAGTATCAAATAGGGACCTCAGCTCCTCTCTTAAGGGAGTTTTGATAATGCCTTCAAGAGTAGTTAAGTTCTCATTCTGAAAAGTCAATGTAATATTTTCAATTAAATTGGAAAGGTTTTTAAAACTTATCACTGGATGTCTTGTTTTCTGTATCGTGTTTGTGGAACACACCAGCAATAAAAGGTGCTTTTGAAATGCTGGATATTAATTGCCCACAAATGTTTCCCCATCTAGTGTAATTGTCATTTCTGCTCTACAAGATGCACATTCTTTATGTTTCTTAGTTTCTGAAGGCAACAGCAGAGCAAACAGACACACAGTTGATTTAAAGCAAAGAAGAAAACATTGGTAGTGTTACCCAGGGAACAGACCACTAAGCTTGGAAGGATGAGACCAGAGCGAATTCTCAGTCCTTTATCAAACCAGAAGTCACACTGAGACATTCAGAAAACCACTTTAACTCTTTGCATCTGTTTTCTATAAGGTAATAGACGCAATACTATGGCACATGCCTTTTTATAAGGAATTCTAAGGTAGACTGAGAAAAGAACATGAGATGGTAGATAAACAGTATCACTATGCTCCTTGAGATCTTTTCTGAGTGATTGGGAACAAAACTGTTTTAGGATGGTGAAAGGCAGAGTCAAGCCAGCTGGGGTTTAAAGCCACTGTTCCTGGTGATATCTGCAATTCTACATGCAGGCCCCTGTCCCCTCCCTTCCTGACATGGAAAGATACCCCATTACCACATTCTGCACTTCTCCCCTGCTGTGTCACTCACTAGACAGTGGCAGAGAAGAAAAGCTGAGCCCGAGAGAAAGAGCAACAGCCCAAGTGTCTAGTACTGGTCTCCAGGCCCAAATGGAAACCAAAACACAGTCATTACCACACGCATAGATGTTTGCTCTCTGCATGTCTTGTCTCAGCTGGATGACTTTCTCTTTCATCTCTGCAATGCCCATATAGTTACAGTAATTCAACTCTCCCTACAGAGCCTGAAAAATCTTGGCCTAGAAAACAATAGAGAAAAGGAAGATAAGCTGCTGTGACTTCACTTCTGCACCATACACCCACAGAGACACCAGCCCTATGGCGTTTCACACACCAGCTGCAATGGCTGTGGCGGTGTGGAGGGCTTCAGCACTCCCATGCTTGCTGAGCACAGGGATACCTCATGTCTCAGGTGCTCCATTTCTGGTCTTGGAACAGAAATACAGACTGGCATGGCAGAATTTCTACTCTTTGTACTCCCCATAAGCTGGCAGTAGTCAGACCAACACTGGCCTACTATTAGACTCTTTCCATAACATTCCTCAAAACTTTAAAAGGAACCTTGCAAGAGCACAACCCCTTCAACCACTTTGCCTCTGCCATTGCCCAGGGCCTGCCACTTCACATTACATGGGAAGATTCCTGTCCTGGCTTCATCTAGGATTTTCTTACCAGTAGCTGTGTTTTGAATATAGGATGAGAATAATGTTGATAATATGCTGATGTTTTGGTTGTGGCTAAACAGTGTTTATACTAAGTTAAGGACTTTACAGGTTCCCACACTTGGTCAGTTAGGAGGTGCACAAGAAGCCAGGACAGCTGACCCAGACTGGCCAAAGGGATATGCCATACCACGGGATGTCATACTCAGTACATAAGCTGGGGGAGTTGGCCAGGGAGGGCCACTTACAGTTCAGGAACTAGCTGATCATTGGTTAGCATGTGGAGAGCACCTGTATTGTGCATCACTTGCTTTATATGTTCTTTTTAAAATTATTATTCTCTTTTTCTTTCCTATTAAACTGTTTTTATCTTAACCTATGAGTTTCACTTCCTGCCCCCCAATTCTCCCCATCCCACAGGGAAGGGCTGGGGCAGAATGAGTGAGCAGTTACATGATCCTTCATTGCTGGCTGGGGTCAAACCACAACTTTTCCTTATATATTGTGCTCACTCAGGGGACTGTTTAAATCCGTTGGGTCTTTCACAGCATGCAAATAAGAGTAAGATCAAGGCACCAAACATACTTGAAGGCTTATAAAAATCTGTGCAGAATTAGACAGATATAAAATGAATTGGTGCCTTCATCCACCTACTGCGTTGATATAGGGAATGCTAGCACGCCAGATGCTAGGAGTAGATATACTACTTACCTCAAATCTAGAGTTCCTACTACAGGGAAAACTTATACCAACAATTTCTGAAATGCTTCCAACTGCACCCCAGCTCTCTTCCCTGCTTGTGATGATACAGCTCAAAAGTACAGTGTTTCTTCCAGATAGCGATGGTATTTTACTTTGGGATTTATCATTTATCACTACAAAGGGATTTCACAGAACGACTAGTAACATTTACATTACTTAGGACCTTTACTGCTCTACAAACAGTAATTTCAGAATCAAAGCTAGTTTGTGAGGACAGGAAACCTCATCTTGCACTTGTAGTCCTAAGAATGATTCATCTCAGCTGTATGACGGGAATGCGGCCAGGATCCTCTGGATTTCTGTGGAGGACCCCAAGAGCTCAATGTTTCCAGAAACTTTATGTACACAAATACATAAGTAGAAATAATCAAATATTGGTACAAAACTAGGACTCAGGGTGCCTTAAGATGGAGCATTCAGCTGAAAGACAGACTTTTTTTAAAAAAAAATTTTTTTTAAAATCTTATTTAAAAAAAAAAAACAAACTAATGTAATTCACCATCCTATCTTATTATCCTAAAAAGATCCTTAAAGATCAAGTGACCTTCACTAGGAAGACGCTGCAAGTACCTTCAAATAAGACATCAATCCAGGTCCTTCCTTCTCCAGCTGTTTCTGCTTTCTCAAAACCTTCTCACAAATCTTTGGGTTCTGCTCCACCTCTGCACACAGCTCATGCAGGCACTGTTAAGTGTAGGACACAGACTGTTCCTCAAAGTCCTCTATGGAGATCAGCTTGCAAAATTGTATACCGAGTGGATACTCATTGTCAAACTCATCCAAGATGTCCTTTTTGCACCTACCAGAGGTGACAGGGCAGGGTCTAGGTTCTACTCCAGCTGGTGGCAGCAAGAGAGCTATTTTCTGGTGATGAACCAGGACCTTCCTCCTGCAAAGGAGGACACCACAGGAGCTCACCAACGCCCTCCTCAGAGGCTCTGTCTGTGAAACCACCTCTGTAGCGCGACAGCTCCGAGTCTGGGTCAAAGCTCTGACACAGGACCTCGTCAGGACAGGAAAACTGGGGCCGTTTCCTCAGAGATGCCTCAAAGAGCCTCCCTGACATTCCCTGACTTCCAGGCCAACGTTACCTCCTCTCTTACGGCTCCAGACCAGGAACAGCACTGGGCAGGAGGCGCCCTCCCCATGACAAGCACGAACAGGTCTGAGAGCACCGTGCGGCAGACAAACGGCTCAGTCCCCTCACGCACCCACCGGCGGGACAGATGCCCTTCAGCCACCGTGAGGGCAGCCCGAGAAGCAGCACCACCCCTCCACACCCTCCGGGAAGGCACAGAAAGGCAGCAGGGCCGAAAAGGCCGCTACAAGGCGGCCCGAGGGGGCACAACCCACCCCAGAGCGGCGCTCAGGCCGCGGGTCACTCACAAGAGGCGGGAAGAGACGTGGGGGCCGCCCCACGCGACGCACCTGCTCGCCTCCCTCCCGCCCGCTCGCNNNNCGGCGCAGGGAGGAGGCGGGAGCCGGGCGATCCGTGCGGGACGTTTATTGGGGCCGGGCGGGATTAGCTGCAGTACTTCTTGGTGTCCAGCCTCCTGTACTCGGAGTTGTAGGGCGCCTTGGCGAAGCACATGGCAGCGGCACGGTCGCAGTTGCAGATGAACATCTCGCAGGCGTCGTTTTTGCCTGGAGGGGAGAACAGGAGCAGTCAGGCCCCGTCTCCTTCCCCAGCCACAGGCGTTCCTGCTGCTAGGGCATCGACGTTTCCCTGCTGCCGACTTGTTCGGACTGGGGGGGGTGGGTGTGCATGCCTCTCCCTCCAGCCAAGCAATCTCCTTCCTTCCCTCCTTTCCCTCCTTTCCCTCCCTCCACCCTTCCCTTTTTGTCTGCCAGCCTATCTGCCGTTTATCTCCATTTGGAGCCCTCTAGAAGCTTCTCCTACACAGTGCGGCCTGGCAGAAGCTGTGTTAACTCCTCCCTTAGCATGCTGCTCCCTTCAGTATTGCCATTTAAGGGACACCATGGGGACGCAATCCCCTGAGGAGGGGACATGCTTCCCTGCCTGCTGCAACACCCTGTGTCCATAACTTGGGTGGTATGTGGAGAATATTCCCTCTGGTGCCCATGAGGTGCCCCATTTCTAAGAGCCAGCCCTCCCCACACAGAGACTTGCGCTGTGCCTTCCTGCCACGGAAGCATCCAGTGTAATGCAAGCCCATTCCTTCAGAAGAGAGACTGGAGTGACATTAAAGCAGAGGGACGTGGAGTTTGGACGTACTGTTACATGTAATCTGCCCGTTGGAGCAGCTGTAGCTGTACGTCTTTGTGTAGGGGTTGTCCACAAGGAATCTGCATGATTCTAATTTCTTTGCCTGTGAGTAGCAGTTATCATGTACTTGACAGCACCTGACAAGCAAGGAGAAAAAGGTCAGAAAATATCAGAAATGCAATATCTGCTGACCTGCAAGACACATAAATACACTAATATTGCTCCAATATAGCACTGAACAACAAAAAAAAAGATACCCAGAGATAAGAGAACAGACACAAGGGACTCAGAGGGACACAGCTCTGCCAGCAAATGGACCATGAGGTGACTGGTACACATGTGCTTTCCAGAGCAGCTTCACAGAGTTGGGCAGAGGAGAAGCATAAGAGCATTTATGTTCCCCAACAGTGCTTGGCATCAGAAGTGTTAAGAGCTGACACAATTCACTGTGCCTTGGCTATCAGTCTTGTGTAACCTCTAAACTGCCCAAGCCACTTAGCATTTTGCAGCTCAGCCTTGCACACATTGGTAGCCAAGCACCAGGCAGTGTGTGCTCAGAGCTGGGTCTGGGCTGCTGGCAAAGCACTGCTGCAAAACAATGCTGGAATGAGAGCAGCCTGACTGCCACAGAGGAGAACACAAAATTAATTGGATTATATTTTGTCTCAGTAATAAGGCATCGAGGTGTGATACTGCACAACCTTCTTTCCTTGAATCAGTCTTTGAGAGAAAGCAACATTCACAGCAGCTGGAGAGTTTCGTTAACATTTGTAGGTGAGGCCAGCTGAGATGAAGCTGATGTGTGGAACTGTGAAAGCAGAGGCAAGGAAAGAGATTGTAAAAGCAGTCTTGTAAACCTGTCAAGCTCATCCACTGGTGTTCCACTGCCTCCCAAGCCGCAGTAGCAGCCATAGTCTGCAAATTCCAGCAGAGGATGGCTGCCCGGGATGGTACACTTGACCATGCCACGAAGCTCCCACACAGCCCGGGGTGAGAGAGCAGCGCTGGCTGCACCCACTGAGAAGAGATACAGAGGTTAGAGTTAGACATGGTGTTACCAGTCCTGGGCGTGCTGGGAAGGGGTACCGCCTACGCACCAGACAGCAGGAAAAGCAGGGCCAGGGACTTCATTCTTGGAGGACTTCAGAGAGAGACTGCTGCTGCTATACTGCCCTTTATACAACAGGCTCACCTTGACATGGTTACGAGATAACCACACCAGTATTTATGTTACTATATGCAGAATTCTTCCATCAGAGATTGGGACACGAGTTGAAGGCCAATGGAGCTAAATCTCTGAAAGTCAGGAAGGCAAGTATTTGCTCTCTAGATTGTTGCTGTTAAATTATTTTAATGCCACAATTAGAAGCCAGCCTGAAAGATGTGGATGTTTTAAAACGCTGTTAAAAATAGTAGCAGCATGGTAGTCATGCTGGAAACTGCTGGCACACTAATACCCATGCTACTAATGCTGGCATCCTCTTTTTGTGGTATGCCACTTCTCATTAATCCTCTATGTCTCTGTGGATTCACCTGGCATAATTCAGAGAATAAGGTACAGGTCCTCTCTTCCCAAGTGCCTGTTTGGCATGAGCTGAACTGAAAAAAGAAATTAAGATGGTTTTTACTTTGAAACCATGCAGGAGGAATAGGTACTGCTAGTCAAGAGACAGGAGCTGAGCAACCTGGAAAGCCTCTGTGTCTGGCTTCAACAAGTAGTGTCTTTTTCATGGGACCTCAAGGGAGTTAACACTGGAAATGAACTGGGCTTGGCAGCTTTGACAAACACAGCAGACTTCAGTAGCTGAGAGACAGCAGTTTCTTTTTCTCCAGCACCAAAGCAGAGCCAGTTAGACCTTTTGTTCTCTATGCCAAGGCACAAGGTGAGTTGGGACCCCTGAAATAATATTTTTAGAATGGGTAAAAAATGCTTCCCAGAGCCAGCCAGGGTTAAGTCCAAAACACAGCACTCATGTTCTGACCACAGAGGGTCTAATACTGTCAGGGCTATGGGTTTGGCATTTTTACACACTCAAGATACAGATCCTGGACTGCTCACTTGATAACTACAGTCTGCATTTACCCCAAAGCACCAAGCAAGTCTTCAGTTTTTAAGAACAGGGGATGAGGCAAAGCTCGCTTTCCACAACATCCTAATATACCACAGTGCTTATTCAGGAAGCTTGGGGCTCAGCACCCTTCAGCAGGTTCAGAAGCATTTTTGTTAAGAAACGATGAGGACCACTTTCCTTCACAGTGGCTGGAACTATGCCAGGGTGCCCATGGTATCATCATAGGAGACTGGCATAGCCACAGGACATCTAGCTAAAGGAAGACATGCTGATGGACAGCTAGAACCACTCCGACATTTCTGAGCTGATTCTCTGGGATTTCCTACTTGCTAAAGCCAAACAGACGCCACGTTACAGATTCAAGATTCTCATGTCCTAAGAGCAAGAACACTGAACAAACATTAAAAGCTGATGTAAAGGACAGTCTGTACCGCAGCTAGTTCAGAGAAAAAAATGTAATGCTTTGCCCACAGATCAATCTGCTGACTTTCCCTTCAATATCCATTTAACCATTCTTTTTCCTTTTGCTGCTTTGGCCACTGTTACTTTTAATTATCTCTCTATTCTCTTATCTGCAAACTTTAGGACTGTAGTTTCTTTTTCCTCACTTCTCAGTATCTGCTATTGGCATTGACAAGAAAAAATTCCAATAGTGGCCTCTTTTAGTCACAAATCAGAGATACCATCATTATCTTGGATTTCATACAATTCAACAAGAGGATCACCAAGGGTGGGAAAGTGAGCACGTGAGCATTACAGGAGTGCCTTGTGAGAAAAATCCCAGCAGGGTAAAGAATTTTCCACCGATGCTATTTTTGTTTTCCCCCAGCCTGTGTGCCGCTGGTCCCAGTATCCTTGTGAGGACATTCTAAATCACAACTGGTTCCTCCACCTACAGGCTGTAGATTGTAAGAATTTTCTCTAAGATTTGCCGCACAGGGCTCCCTACTATTACACCATTAGAAATCACCTTTCTTGACTATTAAGGACTTCCCTTCCCATGTTACTTTCTTAAATCTAGCCTCCATGGCCCGAAAGTCATCGAATCCAGAGCATCTGAGCCAAACTTTAGGCACCACACTCCCTCCTCCACTTTTGAACCTACAAATATCTGTACAAAACCCCTGTAAGGTAGAGACATGATCTCCATTAAAACCAGATCTGCCTCACATTATAAACTGGGACACTGCCAAGGTCTGGGAGAACACAGAGCAGGAGCCCTGCCTGGGGCTTTTATCCTAATGGCAGGATGTGGCTCCTGCCAGGTCCAAGTTCACCTGAAACCTTCTCCATCTGCAAATCTCCCACACCCAAATAAAGACAGAAAGAGGACAGTTTTCAAATAATTTATTAGGAATTTAAAACTGAAATCTGGAAAAAGGGTTACAGGTGTGGAGAGAACATTGGAGTGTAATAACTTACTGGCTTAAAAACACAGCTTTATTTCTTTTTAAAAAAAATGCCCACCCTGAAACCGGAGCCCCAGCCTCCAGGCAGTGGCAGCACTGGCCAGAGAGTGAATCACAGCCCAGCAGCAGCACAGCTGGCCTTGGATGTCTGGAGGGGGCACGGAAGCAGTTCAGCGCATATACCAAGAGGGAGGAAAGCGCTGTCCGCAGACCCAAATTTGAAGTATATAGAATAAAAATAAACCCAATAAAATGCAGCTCTTCTTTAATTAGGAAATATTTAAAAAAACAGACATACAGACTCTTGTCTCAGTAACAAAAATTATTGCTTTGTGTTTTCAGTACTGATCTGTTAAGTACCCTCTTACCTAAACAGAACTCTCCAAACGCATCGCCCAGGTCAGGACAAGCTCTGGCAGACGGGGCAGGGATGGAAGAGGAGAAGGGCCCTGTAGGCACTGTAGCCCTCCCAGTCCTTTTCAAAACACCCTTCTCCCTTACAGGGGCTTAGTTTGGGGGAAGAGAGGGAATGATTCTTAAAACTTAAGATGAAGCTGTTATTTCCCTGGGAAAAGAGTTTGGCTGCATCTTAATAAAAGGCTTAATCATCCCCCCTTAACAAGGTCTTTGGTTCACTGAAATCCAGACCCAAACCTGCCCCATGTACTCCTGCTGGAGGCTTCCCCTGGCAGCAGGCTTGTTAGCAGGGGCCTGGACTGTGCCAGGAGAAGCCCCGTCAGGGTCTGGAGAAGGGACCAGATCACCCACACAGAGGACAACGGATAAATTCCCACAGTCTTCGGAACACAGAGTAAAGCAAACGGGAAGCTGCAATTCTAGAAGTCATATAATCCCTGAGAAGCCCTTAACCCGCCCCCAAATCACCACCCTAATGCTTTTCTCCCCCGTTAATGACTCCCCAACCCAGCGCCCTGCCCTTCAGAGAAGGACCACCCAAATCTCCCCCTGGCCGACACCCCCTTCCAACACCCTCACCTCCAAGAGGAGGAGGATCCCCTTTCCCAGGAAATCTTGACACAAGCGATAGTGTTTGGAGAGTGAATTCCTTTCAAAGTAACCAAGACAAGCAACGGCGGTAAAGCCCTTTACCTAAAGCCAAACCAGACGCTGGCACTACGGAGCCCAGTGTTGGAGTCTGTACATCGAGCGATCGGAAGCAGCTTTAACCCGCTCAGCAAAACAGCCGATGGCCGGTACGTTTCACCCCCGCCCCC
>VXBZ01009313.1:1210611-1222418 GCA_013399135.1 Heliornis fulica | reverse complement strand
CATCAGAGGTCTTAAAATCTTACAGTAAAAGGTTGTACAAAAAAAGAACGGAGTCCTGTCAGGATTCTGCTGGAGAGTATTGCTCACGCTGCGGCACCAAGTCCAGGACCTGGAGCTGCTCCTTGGAGCCAGGCTGCAGGCGGCAGCCAGGTTCAGCTCGCGATATTTACATATTATACAGGAGGAAAAAGAAAACCCCACGTAAAACTAAATCTAGGAAAAAAAAAAAATCTTTCAGCTGTAAGGATAGTGTTTTTCACTTAGCAAAATATACATTTGTTTTGTTCCATAGCGATGTCCAACATTTTCGGATCCTTGGAGTTTCACACTTTTCAAAGCCTCACATTTACAAAACAGAAACAATTAAAAACAGCTTCTTTAAAAAAAATAGAAATACATCAGTTCCTCTCAGCCTTTGCTCTCTCTGTGTCTCTATCTTCCCTTCAGAACTGCATTCTTGTTACATACCGTGCTTTAAAAACACTGACGACAACAACAACAGAGTTGAAAATATCCAAAACAGTTTCAAAGCCAAATAAAAATACTCCTCAATAAAAACTACCTAACACAATCACAAAGCCAATTCATAAAATATGTCTACTAGCTCGGGAAGGAGCAAACAACAAAAAGAAGGGGTAGCCCCCAAAAAAAGATAAAAAAATAAAATAAAAAAATAAAACTAACAGCTAATAAAATAAATAAAAGAAGAATTGGTGGGCTGGGGGCAGGGAGGGGGGAAGCGTAAACCGTCGGTGGTTAGTATGAAAGCGAGATGATCTCCTCGGGTTCAGTCCAGTGTGGTCTGGTCAAAGGGAGAGATCAGGGCAGGGCGGCAGGAGCCTGGCAGCCAGCCGGCAGTGTGCAGTTTGATTCAAGAAAAAGGTAACCGTGGCTCATCCCCCGAGGCTCACCAGATCCTCCGGCCGCTCTCCTCGGTTAGGTCACTGGGGAATCTGCAGGACACGGCAGGGGAGGGAAGGGACAGGATCTAGAACAATCCACAGCTTCTCCCCCGAGGTTTCCTTCGGGTGTGCTCTGACAGAAATAGCCCATATCCCAACTTGCCCCAAGCGCAGACTTGTGCTGCGCCTTGCTGGCAGAGCAATGGGGACACAGGAGAGATGCCTCCATCTTTAATGGCTACAGGCAGGCCTGGGAAACAAGGCCCCACACGCCACACAGCCTGCCCGCACGGCCTGTGGCATGGCAGGTCCCTGCAAGGCTGGTGACACACCAGGGCTCGGCTGCTTCTCCAGCACATGGCTCAGCGTGGCCCTGCCAGGCAGCCACAGGCTCCTGTCTGGACACTGTTCCTCTTTTTTTAAAGAGCTGGGCTCGTTTGCAAAGCAAACTTAGACTATCCACTAGTTCCCCCTAAGGCCCATTTCAGGACCAGAAAAAGAACTGAACAGGCTCAGATTTTCCCTCTGCCCTTCTCCCAGGCAGGAGAGGAAACACCTCACTCCCCAGAGGAAGCATCTCCGCAGCAGTGAGAACAACCAGCCACGTGGAGGAGGCTTCCCAGCGACACGGGTGAGCCTTGCCTGTCTCTCAGGCCCTTCACTGGTTTCTGAGTCTGGCCAACCCTGCAGAACTTTCCCCTTTCTGCCAGTGTTCCCATGTCCTTCCCCTTTGTGTCCAGGCACTAAGTGATCTCTCCAGACTGCTCCCAGCCAGAAGAGCATGAGGTAGGAACCCAACTGGCCAAGTCTGTGGTGCAAAGAGGGCCCCAAGCTGGCCACAGAACTGCTCCCACAGGCTGGCAAGCCCCACAGCAGGATCCATGGAGCCTGCCGAAAGTCCAAGCACAAGGCCAGCTCAGAACTTCACTCTTCTCATTACCCAGTCCTCTTTGAAGATCTCTTACCTCCTGCCTCCTTGGTCCCCAGCTTCAGTGATACCCATTGGTAAAAGCTGTTGCAATCAAGGGACCCTGTGAAGAAAGAGTTAAAAGCCCGCTCTTAAGCAAACAAAAAAATAATGCGATGGAGAATTACTACCACCACAAATTCAGTCATGGCCCAGACGCTGGGAAAACTGGTTTCAGTTGGAGGTGCCAGGTCTAAAGAACATATCACCTCACAGGACACTGCATCAGAGCCAAGATGGGCTCCTGGAAAGTCTGAACCAGACTAGGTAAAGGTCTGGAGATCAGGACCTTGCATAGTGGTCAGGAAGAGCCAGCAGATTCCAGAACTGTGGGATCCAAGTGAACTGCTGCATACTGCACCACCCATCTGCAGTCTGGGGCTCAGTGGTGACATGGCAGATGCTGAGGCAGGTGGCATTTCTTAACCAGAAAGCAGGCTGTGTGCTGAGAGCAACCCACCCACCACTGCTCACCTCCATCACCAGACACCCTTCCCCTGGCCGTGCCACTCCTCACCTTCCTCCCCCTGCACAGAGCCCAGCAGGGCGCACTCACCCCTAGGCTGTGGCCGAAGCCGGTGCTCGGGGCTGGACTGGCAGCACTGATGTAACTGCTGACCCCTGAGTCCTGGTTGGCGGCTCCATAAAGCTCTGCCATCGGCCCAGGGCTGGTGGTGCCCAGAAATCCACCGGTGCGACTGGGGGTGGAACCTACAGGAGGCAGCAAAACTACAGAGTGATGATCCCAAAAATGCAACCCCGTCCCACCCCCCTCCCGCAGCCCATGGCAAACCTCAGTGACAGGACACCGCGCTGGGGAGGAAAGTGGCAGTTACCTGTCCCTCGCACCACGGCTGCCGCAGCCGCTGCTGCCGCCATTGGTCCATACGCAGTGAGGGGGATTGCTGGAAAAGAAGGAACAGGAATCTCAGGGGCTACAAGGGAAACTCCTCAACAGGAGCCTTCGTTTCCTGATACAAAATACCAGGCCCATGCAGACACATCACGAGACATCCAGGAGTGACAAGAGGGGAGTGCACATCCCTGTGTTTATCAGTATCCCTTTGTACAGCAGATGTCTGGGGCACTCCCTAGCCAGGCTCTACTAAGCCGGCACCCTGGAAGAGCTGAACCAGAAGTGGGCAATTTCAGATGCATCCTGTCACTACTTAACTTGCAGGATGCAGTTAATCTGAAGCTGCAGATCCAGGTTTTGGCCATAAATGTGGAGAAACGCAGCAGCTGGCAGCTCAGCGTCCTGAGGCTCAGCCCCTCCTCTCTCCCTTGGTACCATCCTTGAATAACAGTTTAATAGCCTGTTTCTCTCTATTTCTCCACTCTGCTCAAGACACACCATCCTCCCTACTCTGAGTTTTGCTACTGAACTGCTCAACCCCTTGCCATTCATTGTACAAGAGCAGGAAACATACCTAGGGAGCAGGAACTAGAAACAGCTTAATTAAAACACTAAGTCTTAATTTATATGTAGCAGTTCTAAATCCCGGCTCCACTGCCACAGGCATCCAGCCCTCAGGGCAGGAGGCATCAAGCCAGTATGTTTCTCTTTGCCCTTAAAATGACTGGGTCAGCATTTCATGCTTGAATGTGAAATTCACTGTGATTCTGTTTAGAGCACCATAAAAAGAGGTCAGAACAAATCAATCGCGTTAAGGCTGAAACCCAGACTAGCTTATAAGGGAATATTTAGTAGCAGGCACCAGCCTGTTTCAAGCAAACGTCATATGAGGCTTAGATCTGGGTTAGCCGCTCATTACAGGCCCTGTGCCAACGTGAGCATGCTGCTGCTTCACATCACCCCCAAAGGTGCTGTTCTGGGAAGAGAAGGGTGCTGGCAGCCACCCTCCTGCCCCATCATTGCTTTGAGTCCCTAACACCCAACTGAACAACATGGTTTTACTGAAAACAGAGGCCAGGTCTTCTCAAAAAGACTCCAGTTCTCTTACCAGGAAAAACCCTTCTTGCTTTTCCAGTCTATCTCCTGAGACACCAGGACAAAGCACCTGCACGCTTGCTCCCTGTGTGCTGGCGCAATCATCCCCGCTTGTGCTGTCCCCTCTCCTCAGTTCCACTTGCCAAGCCCGCAAAGCGCAGCCCATTTTCGCACACGCATCCACTTGACGGCACAAGGGCCCTCGAGCACTGCACAGCTCGCTGGGCCTTTGTAGGCACGAAGGGGGCCCTGCCCTTCGCGGGACCAACTCCAGCCTATACATGGGAACCGCAGCTCTTGGCCTAGCCAAGCGGCTGCACAGCGACTGTTTAACAGTAGGTAAGCGTAACGGGAAGGGAAGAATGCCACGATCCCCAGCTGGTACTTGAGCGAGACACTCAGGACTGTAAGCTGATGTGGCACCCAGCCAGGACTGCAGCTTAATAACTTCTTGTTGTACGGAGCCCCGGTGCACCCCAACCGCCGGTGACAGCCAGGCCCCTCCGCTAGGAGAAGGCACCCGGGAGTGGATCTCGAAGGGAAAAGCACTTTTGCTAAGTAACCAACCTCCCTCTACGGATTTTATGGGTTTTGCTGGAAAACACACATGTAAATACACACCAGACTTGCACCTTCTTTGCTTTACAACCGACAGGTTCAGAGGAGGGGGCCAGGTACTGATGCAGCCACATACATGGTGTCAGGGCATTTTAGTAAGAGGGAGTGAGGATTTGGTGTCGACCCCCCCAAATTCCCTTGGGGTAGCTCACTCATTGGTGGCTGCCAAATTCAGCAGCTTCAGGAACAGAGACTCCGTGAGGATCAATGTGGTTCTGTGCCACAGAAATCCTCTTCCAAGCCTGTTTCTGCTGATAATTCCAGAAGAGCTTCCCAGGAAGCTTTTTCCTACCCCCATTGCAGAGAGATTCAAACCCTGAAACAGGTGGAGGCAAGGAAGCACTGGGGAGGAGGAACACCATGGAAATGAAATGCCACACGGGGAGCGAGGTGCTACAGAAAGCTGCTTTTCTACAACAGAAACCATGGACACAACAGAACTGGGAAAAACATGGCCATGAAGGGGAGAGTAGACAGAAGGAGCATCACTTAGAGAGAACACACTGCACACAGCCTATGGGGCTGAAGGTCCAGAGGGTATCTGCACTGTGAGGACACCGAGCCAGGACTAGTCTCTGGAGAATGGTCCTCTGCCCCTTTTTCATTCCAGTTCCCTACGAGCACCGCTGGACTTTAGTGTGCAGTCCCACCATGCTCACTTCTGCCTGGGAAGCCTCTGTGGAAGTAGACAGGGAGCTTCACCCCCGGGAGTGGGGAGAGTGTTCCCTGAAGCCCCTCCTGCACAGGGAACTGGGATTAGAGTAACCAGGAGTGCCCCCACACCCTCTCCCGCCTCCCAGCACTCCACATCTCATCCTTGCGGCAGCTCCGGTTAAGGTCATTTGTAGACCTTTGAGAAGTCACCCTGGTCTCTACAGTTTTCCATATCTGGTTTACACCCAGCCTGGGGCAAGGAGCTAAAAGCGAGGCAAGCAGCAGGAAACACTGTTGAAGGATTACATGCCTTCATTTGGTAGGACCTGCACTGCTCTCCTCAGAGGGAATACACATGGCTCTGATAGCCTCTCCATCTCTCCAGCCACAGCTTTGGATGGAGCTCATACACATGGAAGAGGAAATAAGGAAGGTTTCCAATGTAACTGCACCAGGCTGTGGAGCAGGACACCACTGGAACAGCCCAAAGCCCCCTTCTCCCCTTACAGCTTGTGAGTGTAGGAAATGAGCAGGACTGACCTGTGAGCTCAGGGAGGACGGGGGCACTCGGGAGAGGGGTCCGCTCTACACGGAACTCTAAAAACGAAATGCAAGACAGCTTAGGAACTCATCAAACGCCTTGAGGGAGACCCCGCAGAGAGACAGCAGCCAGGGTCTGCTGGGGGCGCAGCCTGCAGCCAGACTGCGACCAGACAAGTGTCTTTTTAAATTTATAACCTGTGCTGAAAGGTGCTGGACTCCTGCCCTGGAGACCAAAAGGATCCATTTATCCTCAGAATAAATCTGGCCAAAGCAGGACAAGTGCAATCTTCACTGTGCAGCCTCAGGTCTGCCCTGGAGCACTGCTCTGTGAGGCATCCATCCAATCTGACCTTTAGGCTGCAATGCCACTGGGTGCTCAGTACGTGCCCACACGTGGGCATGGGGGTACAAGGTGCTTGAAACCACCACAGCCGAAACCCATATACTGGAGTCACGTAGAGCTTCCAGACAGCTAGGAGGCAATAGCAGCTTTCAGCCACAGTCAGCCTGGGCTTGCCTCAGGCGAAGGGGAAACTCCCCACTCCCAGCCCCTACCATCAAGACTTCATATATAAACCGTCACACCAAGGAATGGAGTAAGGAAGGGATGCTCGGAGTTGCCACTTCTCCAGAAAACAGCAAGACTGTCTTTTCTCCAACTGTGCTCTGCCTCGTTCCCCTGCCTCCCAGAGAACAGGGGGAAGAAGAGGCCCCAGAAAGCTCTGAGCAGCTGCAGCACAGCAGGTTCCAGCCATTGATCGCAGAGTTCATGTTTTGAGCACATGGTGGGGCTGGGAGCTTGAAACTGCCCAGTTTGCAGGGGATTTGCAGCCCACTGCCCCAACAGATGTTTTCTGGAGGCCGTGAGTGGTCCAGGCACTGTTGAGAACACAACTGTAGCGATGCAGACATCTGCATTTTGGGTGCCCAGGAGTTCCCTGGCCCATGGAAAGACACATTTTAAAATCCTGTGCTACTTTCAGAGCAGTGGCAACTCTGGTAAAGAGAGACAAACACACACAAAGGCAGCGAGACAGGCAGAGCTGCAGGGGCCCTTCTGTGTCACAGCAGCAGCTCTATGGAGGAGGCTACACAAAGGGCATCACAGCAGCCTTGGGCTTTTCCTGCCACTGGAGTGCAAGGATAATCCTAATGAAGGACAGGCTGTTCCCACCTATTCCAGGGATGAACCCTCCCCCTTCCACATCCGTCTCCAATTTAAAGAAAGACCAAACAGGGGTAAGGGTGAAAGGGGCAGAGCCTGGGTCACGGATCATGCCAGGGACTCCTGTCACCTGAAGGCAGACCAAAACAACAAGCAGGAGCACCACTCACCAGGGAACTGGTAAGTGTAGCCAGGTGCAATGCCAGTGTAACTCCGACTTGCGTAGGTGGCAGCTTGGAAGCCCGGATACACATACGGAAGAGAAAAGCCCCTGTTACTGCAAGCTCACAGCGTCCACGTCCTTGGTGCCTGGCTGCTCATGAGCAGTGTGACCATTAGTGTTAGAACACACAAATAGGGCTTATTAGAGAACCCAAGAAACACCTCTGCAGTTTGCAGAAGAGCTTTAGAAGACCCATTTAATATTTTCCTCTCTCCCAGCACGCAAGGATATGGAGTTTTCCTTCTCAGTAACTCACAGCTCTGCAGACTAAGGCTTTCTGAAGCATCAGCTGGACTTCCAAACAGAGGTGGGGGTACCTGAATGGCTGAATAGTTCTGAGTTGCTTTTGCACTAGCAGTGCTGGCAAACACAAGCAGAGTGCTTCTTCCTGGCACTGGGCAGGAGGATGCTTCCTGCCGTTCCCCAGGAAGCTGCCCACCCAGACAGAACAAGCCTGTGAGAACACAGGGCACTGACTCAGAGATGAATATTTGATTTGAGCTTTCCCAAGACATAAGTACGTGGATTTCCCGGTGACTCAGCTTGAGCCTTGCTGCTTTAAAATTCAAATGACTTAGAAAAGGCAAAACTGAAACCCACAGGCTGGAGATTTATTTTCCTTCGATAAGTCAAGTGAAAACATAAGAGGGAAAAAAAATGCCCTTTTTGGGGTTTTGTTCAGTGACTAACTGCACCCCAGCAGGCTTAGCAAGGAGAGCTGGGCTGAGTACACGCTGCCCAGCAACACCAGCGATGCTGCTGAGCAAACAGTGTGCTCTTGGGTCAGCTCAAGCCTGGCTAGATTAAATGTGGGGAGGGAGAGAAGCCAGGAACAGCACACGCGCTGGAAGGATCATGCTTGACTCCGAGATCCAGGCATGAGGGTTTGTAGACCTGGAAGTGGAGGCTATGAAGGGCTTTGTTCTTTTTTATAAATCTTTTATTGGAACACATTTGCCTTAGAACCCTTGACAGACATGAAACCAGCCTGCCTGTCACCAGTTTGTCCTTATAGGACGGTCCTACAATAAGTGTATGGTTTTTCCTTGCAACACTGGATACTTGCTGTCCCCGAGAAGGAGGGAGGAAAGCGAGACCAAGTTTAACATGGACCCCAATGGCATTTTTATACTCTTTAAATGACAATGAGGACATTTATATGGACCACTGTTTCAGGTGGAAGCTCAGAGGCTCTTTAATCAACTAATTCAACAGAAAGTCTGTAAAAGTGCGGGAGGAAGATGCCTGGGCACCAATCGCCCCGCTCCTGGTTTAGCTATGTAGTTACACCCAATTCCACGAGAGGCATTAACGACTGATCTATATGACAGTCCATATGATGTGGCACTCGGGACTGGTACATGACTTGCAGAAGGCCAGCTCTGCCCAGCTCATGGCTGTGCCTGGCCAGCTCCGGCTGTCGCAGGGCAGCAGTGACAAGTTTGCAGTTTTCCCCAGGTGCCACCAGAGGGCAAGTTGTGATCGCAAACAGGTCCCAGCGACCTCCCAGCGTCCCCCAGCCACACCAGGGAGAGCTGCCCTTGGCCACCCTGGCCGCTCTGAGAATAAAACCCCTAAGCTGCTGCCTGGCACGACCGGGCGCTGGGGAGGAGATCCGTCCTTGGGCTTACCCAGCATGCCGATCCCAAGCATGAAGGCATCCATCCCGTAAGGCATGACTCGGGACCGCCCTCGTGCCGAGCCCGTTGGGGACATCACCTCCTTCGGTTGGGCTTTTTTACACTCCACCTGCCACAAGAACGTAAGGATCAGGCTCAGCTGGCAGCACCACTGAGCAGTGCCCCGGCTGCAGGGCTGCCCACTGTGACAGCGCTCCCCAGCCCTGGCCACCGCCACCAGCCTGTCTGCCATCCTTCCCTAGCATCCCTGTCATCCTTCCCCCACGCTCTGCAGCCTTCCCAGGCAACAGGCAGCTCAAACACTGCTTTACTCCTCCCTCGAATCTCTGGCCTGGCACTGCACCAGGGCCTCAACCTGAATTTTCCTTGTTTCTGAATAAAGGTAAAACCTGCCCTCTCCTGGGGCCACAAAGAGGTCTCACATAACTCTGAGACCTCCAAGTACTGCACAACTGCTTGTCACAGTGAGCTGTTGTCCACAAAAGCTCGGTATTGTGCAGGTTCACCTCCACCCTGCGTGCTCCTTGCCCAGATTAGCTGCTGTGATTTCAGGGAAAAGGCCCAATCCAATTAATTCCCTGCTGCAGAGGACAGCGTGTTGGGTCCGAAGAGCCTTCTGCCCTGCCCCTGAGCCACTGCTCCACTCTCTATCCCCTATCTCTGCTCCTTCTCCCCAGGGTTCTGCCCCAGACACTCACCATTTTGTTGTTGATCTCATGGAAGTGTATTTCACAGACTTTTTCCACAATGTCTTCGCTTTCAAATGTGACGAACCCAAACCCTGAAGAAAAGGCAAAAACTCCTCGATCAGGTCAGAGCTCTGTGCAGTTTGCACCTGCTACCCACATCCTTTTATTGGCAGAAGGAGGGTACAATCAGCCCTTTCTGAAACAGCTGTCACTCATTTTCCCTCTGAGCAAATCTTGCTTTTACACACAAGAACAGGACTGTCCCCTTAAAGATTCCCCTTTCCTCCTCATCCTGTACTTCCCACCCTTTCTGAACCCAATTCCTCCAAAACAAGTTTTTTTTTAACCTTCCCATTTACAAGGCGAACCGCATGACTGATAATGCTGGGTAGGACCCAGCAGACGCTCACACAAAGAGAGCTGGTGGAGAAATGAACAGCTGCTTGCCAGGACATCACCACCCTGGCTAAATGCACCCCACCAGCAGTAACACTCTGCATGTTTCCCCTTCTGACACCGGTCATAAAGCCTCCTAGAAGCAGGCATGTATCAGCAACGCAGTTACGCAGAGCAAAACAGGCAGGAGCAAAGCGATTTGCGAAGTTTCCCCAAAGTCAGGTTAGTATCTGGGGTAAGACAGGACAGGATGTTCCTGGCCCCTGGCCCACGCTCACACCTCCTTTCTCTCATCAGCCCCTTTGCTGACAGTTTTGGCAAAGAGCAGCTCGGGTGGGCAGACTAAACTCCTCTCAGCTGACTGCAACCGCTTCCGGAAAACTGAGGCAGGTGGGAGGATGTCTTTAAGCTTGCCTTACAAGCAAGATGGGATTAAGCAAAGCTTTCCGCTTCCCAGCACTGGCCAATTCCATGGTGCTTTAAAATAACTTTTAGAAACAGATGGGGAGTCGCTGCCCAGAACCCCACTTTTTCTCCATACTGCCAGAAATGTCTCTCCAAAAGCTGCTCCATCTGTCTGTGCCCAGGTAGTTTCACACCATTCACCTCAAAACCCGTGAGCAAAGGAGCTCTGGAATTCAAGAGCAAAACCCCAATACCAAAACTAGTCCCAAGCCCCATCGGACCCTCATCAGCCCTGCTGTGCCCTGGGCAGAGTCCCACGCCACCGACACAGCAGCTGGCAGCTCTTTGCTCCTTCTGAAAGGCCCGACAGCTCCTTAATTGGCCTAATGACTGGACAGACATCCATGGATGAAGAGAGGGGAACACTTCTTCCCTTTCACATGTAGCTGAGCAACATCCTAGGCCAGGCAACCAGAATAGATTTAATGGCTTTTAAAAAAAAGCAAAAACCTGAAGGGCACACAGTGTAACGAGAGCAGAAGGGAGTGTTTCCTCACTGCTCTAGGGACAGAGGAGCTTGGAAGAGTTGCCAACAACACAGACATGAGAGTGGCCCTGCACAGGGCTGTTACTGGCCCTCATTTGGCAGACATGGAAGCTAAGTTTGCAGGTTGTCACCAATCAATCTCTTGAGCTGGTGCAATGCTGGCCAGTGGCGAGCCCTGCCACATGCAGGGGCAGTCAGTATGATGGCTCAGCAGGAGACTGGGAGACAGGGATGCCCATGGGTGGGCTGGGTCTGCAGAGTGCAAATATTACAGCTCCATCTTGTAACCAAACTCCACCAGCAAGACTTGGGTAAGAAAAGGTGACCTGTGAGCACAAGCGGGCTCTGAGCCGCGGAAGGGGCGAGAGGCAGGCACTCTTCAGGCTCTCGTGTCAGCTTTCCTGGAGCTCAGATTACTCGGGACAAGGTAAGACACACACTGCGGGCTGGAGCCATGGAGGTAAGCGGGCAGGGCAGGGGGCCGCCTCCTCTCACATATCTGCAACTCGGCGAGTTTACAGCACAGGAAACGCACTGGACAAAAGCTCTCTGTGCTGCAAGGGACGCTGGTAAAGGATGCAGATGCAGAAGGATGGGGTGACTGGAGGCAAGATAAAGAGCAGCTGCGACCTGCATGCCCTGCTGCTGGGATACTAAACCCTCGCTGCGCAAGGCAGGAGGCAAACCCTCCACAGTTCCCTCTCCTACGGCTCCAAGGCCGTTCTCACCTCGGTGTCGATTGGTCGTCTTGTCAAACATCAGCATCGCATCGTCCACCTGCAAACAGAAGAGCTCCGGATCAGATTATTGCCATTGCTGCGAGCATCCTCCGACACATTTGCACAGAGCTTCCTGGGCCTCTCCAAACCAGAAAAGTCCCCAAGAAAAAAAACACAGGCACCAGTTCCCACAGCAGGCATGTCCCTGAGCCCCAACCAGCACAGTCCCCCCACCAGCCCCGGGCAGGTGCTGCCGGGCTGAGCCCCCTCGGCCCGGCCCCTGGCAGCAAGCGACCCCGATTGTTTGCCTGCAGCTCCAGCCGGGGGGCAAGGAGCAGGGAAGGCATTGTTCCCAAATCCCGGCCTCAAAGGACAGGAGAATTAAAGG
>VXBZ01009313.1:1195466-1208188 GCA_013399135.1 Heliornis fulica | reverse complement strand
CGGGGTTCCCGCCGCCGGCCGCGCCACTGTGGCACACAGGGTATTCGCACCGCAATAAGAAAGCTTTCACAGCGAGACCCACCCCCCCTGGTCCGGCACCGACCGTGTCCCCCTTCCCGGTCCTGCTGCCGGCGGGACAGAAGTGCCGCCATCTTGCCTCACCCCCCTCACACACATCCCCGAGGGAGAGAGCAGCCTTGGGCTGAGATGGGCTGTGAGGGACTGAGGGGACAGGGAGACAGGGCTGCGGTGTTGTGAGGGATGAGGGAAGAGAAGAATGGGTGGGGAGTCTGCATCCTCCAAAGGGATGGGTGTGGAGGTGACATCTCCAGCCAGTTCCCCATGGATGGCAGACACAAAACAGGTCAACTACCCATGAACTGATGGAGAAGTGTGTGGAATATAGCACTTAGGAGCTTCAGAAACAGCCCTGAGCTTATTTTTAATAGGGTGTGGAAATAATCTATGATCATAACTGTGCTTTTGACAAAGGCCTTTTTGCTTGGTGAATTGTCTTTCTCCCCATTCTCTCCCACCCCCCTTAAATAAATATTTGTTTCAATTCTTTAAACATAGTCAAAGAAGCGGATCACTTTACTAGAAAACTGTTTAGCTTAGTGGTCAAGGCTCTCTCCCAGGGAACTTTATAACTTGCTGGTCTAGGCTGCAGTGATCCAACATCTGAGGTTAGAAGTTCAAGGTTTGTTAATTTTGAGAAATGATACCTCTCCCCATGTTTAGCCACAAGGGTCAGAAATATCAAGGAAAAGGCGGGTCCCCAAAAGCAGTGACTCTTCCTCCCTAGTTGCATCCTTGTCAAGGAAGCCAACCACAGGAGACAACTTCTGTGGCAGGTACTTGGCAGTTAAGGTGGTAGGCACCACACTACCCAAGCTGTCCAACATCCCCTCCTCTCAATTCTGTCTCCAGTGGCTCTCTCCAGCTTTGGAGAGTAAACCATACAGGAGCAGAAGAAAGATAAAGGTTTTGGTTCAACGGAGGTAACACATTCAGAAAGTGGAAAAAAAGTTTGTCCCTGAGGAGGAAGCTCTTCTAATCCTCCATAGATCTGCCACAGCCAAGCCCTGTGGGAGAGGGCAGCAGGAGACAGGCCCCTCTCAAACTAGCACCTGGTTTTGATGAGAGCAGTGTGGCACTGACAATAAGGGAAAGTGTCAGTCACAGTTTCACAGACAGACTCCACCAAAGCAGCCTTCAGCCTAGCCAAGATACTGAAGTCCACAGATGCAACCTGGTATTTCATACTAAACCAGAACACAGTACGATTCACCTAGCCTCGGCCAAAAGGCCTGATTTTCTCTTCCAATAGCTAAGTCCCACTAATAATACCTTTCAATCTTCCTGGGATGGTCACAGATGTCTGCAGAGGAAGAAGCCAATGACAGCCTCATGCAGATTAAAAAGATGCTGATAAAATTTCTAACACAGGTGCAAGGGTAAGTGTTGAAAACACTTCCATATGAACAGACCTTGAAAACAGTTGTAAATACTCAAGCAAAGGCTTTGCAGTAACAGGTATCTTCCACCTGAACAGCAACTAAATATGTCTGGCTGGTCCAAGGAACCACTGCAACATAGTGGTAGAAAAACCCAGCAGAAGAACTGCTGAGCCAACTTCAACATGCGGAACAAAAACCAAAACAATCTAGAAACACCTTGGCCATCAGCACCCCTGCAAGGTTCTCCTGGCTGCTCAGACAGGACAGGACAATTCTGGGAAAGAGGACCCATGAACCCACCACCTGGCTCCAGGGAGCTAAGATGGGCTGCAGGATGGCACCAGGAGCATCCTTCTCACACAGCTCTGCAAAGCCATTCTCAACACTCTGGGATTGAGACTCAGCCATGGACAGAACCTGCTCTGTGCCACAGGTGAGCAGGAGAGCCTGTCCAGGTGTTCCTGCCCACTCTTGCACCTTGGGCACCTGGCAAATCTCATATGAGCTACTGAAGACCTGAATGACCATTGCTGCTACAGCACTTTTGGCGCTCTGCCTACCAGATGCGGAGCACAGAGAACCCTTTGTTCCAGTGGCATTGTTACCACGAGCCAAACTGCCTACTGCCACAAGAGAGGTGATCAGATTCCCCTTCTCCTCCCCTCCCCATCTGTTCATTGCAACCATGTTACATGTGAGAATTTGCATAAATTGCCCTCTGATCTGTGGAAGAAAATCCAAAATCCAGTTTGGAAATCCACAGCAGGTTGACAAGTAGCTTTGATCCCCGAAACTTCCAGAGAGTGGCAGATTAAGGATTAATTAACATTCTCCTGATCCAAAGTGAGGGAAATCACGCCCACCATAAGCACAGGAACAACTCTTCCTTTAAAGAAATTCCCCATCGGTATCTAAAGGTACTCCAGTTAGTCAGCAGGGGAAACTCATTTCCTACACCCAAGTCAACCACATCGTTTTTCTGGCAGGTGTACATGAATATGCATTTGTGACAGACACATAAACCCTTATCACATTCCAGCGCTTCATACACAGTGTTTTTTCTTTTGGCCAGGACAAGACTGGAGTTGTTGCCCAAGAGAGATCTCAGCACGTGTCCAGGCAAACAGTCCAGGATTTGGACTGTGTATTAGATGGCAGCCTAAAGGTCAGAATCGCCCTCAGACCACTGCAGATCTTTTTTCCTGTTTGCTTCCAGGATATTTTTAGAGAGCAGATCTCTCTCCAGGCATGATCTGCCTCACAGAGAGGCCAAGCTTTCGTGACCGACTCATCCACACTCGCAGATCACCTGCAGGCTCAGGGAGAGATGCAGACTGGTTTTAAGCGCTTCTCAAGCACCCTTGGAGCCACAGCTGATTAGTGAGTCATGCAATGACGTCACTGTGAATTTATTTCTTGCACTTCTGTTTCATGAAATGCAAAAGCACACAAGAAAACCCTGAGTTCAAACAGCTGGCCCTCATTTCTCCTGGTACCTCTGCACTCTACACTAGTTTTTTAAAGGACCAACTTCTCCTCCTAGTGACAAGCAAAAGACTGACTACATCAAGATACAGCAGAAGCTCACCTTGCCCAACACCCCCAAGATAACTTTAGAAGAACATAAAGACATGGCAAGGACATTACACAGACCCCAGAATACCCTGTGCAGCCATTTGTGATTCCGGGATTTCCTGAACTCAAAGGGATGCCTCTGTATTTAAAAGGTCTTACATGAAGTTGTCCAATAATTTGGAGCCTATGCAATTTTTAGCAGCAACATCCTCGGGCAAAGATTTCACAGCTTTGATAAGCTCCATGGCAAAAAGACCTTATTTGTTGTGAGCCTCCTATCTTGCAATTTATTTTACTTTCTCCACCGCAAAACCTCATCAGACTGACCCTTGACAAAGAAAGGTGATCTGAGTATGTTCAGTTAGGATTTGAAACAAATAACCTTGCTTACAAGATCAGAGACCCAAAGGTCCAAAGAAATTACTCTGAGGGACAACCCCTCCTCCCCCCAGAAATAATACAGAGCATCCTGTTCTGTCCCACTGGTTGAAGTAGAAAAGGAGGAAGCTGGGACTTGAGCCTCTGTGAGGCATCCTCAATACACAGTTAAGACTAGTTAGGCCTGAGGTGGTAGGTGCAAGATACCTTCCTCTTCCCTGTTTCAGGTTTCAGTGAGGATGGTAGCCCGAATCAAGAGAGGCTGCTGAAATACTTCCTTGTGCAGTCTAAAGATCTCCAACACTATCCAATTTAAGCCAAGACACTTGGCTACACATACCGTGAATACAATTCTTTCCAGGACTTCTGTCCTACAGTTGAACAAATAATCTCCTTTAGAAAGCATGTCCATGGCCTCAGCTTGCCTCTTGGAGAGATTCAACTTCTGGAGCCAGAAGTGTTTCCTAGAGATCCCGCTATGTTCAAAGCCCTAGCAGCTGCACCTGACAAACCACAGCCAGCTTGAGAGCACTTTTCAGTCTCTCTCTGTTAAAAAAAACCAAAACAAAACAAAACCCCAAACTCCTTTGTATTTTCTTCCTCAGGAAAACAGCAGCCCATGGTTTTCATTCACAGTTTTGGAAGGGGGAAAAAAATGTGATCCTTCTTTGAAGCACAGAACCTCACACTGTGTTTGGGATCCTCTTTGAAGCCTCACCTTTTGTGCCTGTTAAAACCGTGTGTTTTGCTATGAAGAACTGGAGTGCTAGCCTCTCCCTTTCTTCCTTTATCCCCACGTAATACTCGTGGATTTCCTCCTCACACATTTTCATTTTTCTTTTGCCACTTCCATTTTACAAAGTTGAGAGATTTGGGACATGGCAAGGAAAGAACCCACCCCCATGAAAAAAAAAAAGAAAAGGGAAAGTAGAAATGCCCAAAACAGAAAAATCAGACTTGGGAATTTCAGTTTTTGAAATGGGAAACCATTTCATCGCCAACCCAACCAGACTTCCATTTTTTTCCCTGCTAATGGGCACACAAGATGCGTTTCTGACCCGATGTGTACCGACACTAACTACTTTGGTAGACTTGCAAACCTGCAGTTCACAGATTTGGGCCAGAGAGAACATTATGATAATCTAATTTGACCTCATCTGTGCTGCAGGCCATAGCACTTCCTCTTGTAATTCCTACAGCACGTGCATCCTTTCTGTCTGGACTAAAATGTCTTTCTCAAAAAGCATCTATCCTAATTTAAAGGCCCTAAGTGGTGGTAAATCTAACACACTCTTCGGCTTGCAGCCTGAGGGTTACCTAGAAGATAACCTTCATGTAAAACCCACTCAGCAGTCTGTACTCCCTTGTCCTCAGCAGCAGAGGACAATCTCTCCCTGCAGCCGAGATTCAAACTGGAGCTTGTCACTAGATTCTCAAAGATTGACTAAAAGTCACCCCCTCCCCAGGAACCTGGTGCCTTGGTGACAAGGAATCAAGACAGGATGACTTGGTGCTCTCTGCTCTAGACACTAAGCATTCTCATGCCTCCCTGGACAGGCAGGAGGAAAGAGAAGAGATTTTTCTCCCATCAGATCCTGGAAAACTGGGACTGCTCAGAAGAAGAGGGAGCACAGACAAAGCCATTTCCTCAGAGGATAAATGCTTTAAAAGGGCATCCTTAGCAAGCTCTTTTCAGATAGTCTCAACTCAATTTCAGAAGTACTGGCCCAAATTTCTTAGGAAAGATTTTTTTCAGAGAGGCTTTCCAAGATGAGGATGACACAACTGAAGCTTCACCTCCATTCAAAGATGCTGTGAATGGAGGAGATGAAGATCAAAGTCAGGAGCCAGAGTACCTCTAAGGAAGGGATTCTCTGGAAGCTATGAGACCCCAGAGTATCATAAATTAACACCATAAGAGCCTGTGTACCAAGGCTCTGTTCTCCCTGAGTCACACCTGAAACTGAAAGCAATGAGCTTTTCTCAGCCTTAGAAACCACAGAGCAACACTTTGGAGAAGCCCAGAGCTGATGGCCACAGAGGCCTTTCTCCAAAACACGCTTCCCACTGGTCCTGCACACATCAGCCAAACGGAGCTGCAGACTGGAGAGAATTTCTCCAAAAGCAGTTTGCCTAACCCTTGGTGAATTACTTGAGGCTTATCCTGCAGGAGGGTTACAGGCCATGAGAGATGCTTTATACAAGAGCTCTGAGGTGTCTCACCTCAGCTGAAATGGCCAGATGAGTCAGAAAACTGCCCCAAAACCCGGGAGTTAATCTGACCAGCCCTGACCTCTCCCAAAACAAACTTCCCACAGCTGAGGGGCAGCTGCATTGGCCTCATGAACATCTGAAGTGCAGGATGTTGTCCGGGATAGTTCCTCAGAAATGAATCGCACTGAGCTATGCAGAACTCTCCCTTGTGTCCAGTCCCAAGAAAACAATCTGACACAACCAGTTCTTGCCAGTCTTCTGACGTCAGGACACCTTTCAGCAGGTGACCATTAAACATGAGGAACACAACATGTAACACCCCAAAAGAACTGGAAAGTATTTCTCAAACCCGAGAAACTGTAACTGCTTGTAAACAGGGTGCTGCATGACATGCTTCTGCTTCAAAATACCTGAGATACAGTTATGGTTAAATGGGAATTACACCCAAGACATTTTGTTTTATCAAATGTATCCTTCAGTGGCACAGAATTACATCCAAGTCAAACTAGCAGCAGCTGCATTGGCCTCATGAACAGACAGCACCACCTTTAGTGGTGACACCTTCAGTGACGCCTTATGAAAGCTCTTGGGAGCACAACAGTTTGCTTATTCTAACAAAAACCATAAAAGGACAGAGAGCTAATGACCTGCAAACACAGGATATCTCAATATTGCCACTTTCTCTTAGGACTGAAAAGGAATACAAGGGAGTCCCCCTCTGCAGTCAGAAGCACCCCAGGACACAGATTTGACTTCAGGAGCTGAACAGAGGTACTGAGCAAGCACTTGTTCCAAACTCTCTGCCCAAAACTTCCAATGGTATGGCAAAACTGGTTTCAAAACCCCTTTCCTCTCACCAGTTAATGCACCTTAACGTAATGTCACCCTTTGCAGGGCCTTTTTCAGTATTCCATGATGCTATCAGCAATGTCCTGGCCAAATTACTGCCTGGCAGGCTGTGTTCTGTCCTCTGCAGCCAGGAAGGGAGATTCCAACAGCTACAGAATCCAACACTTCCTGCCCCAAACAGCAAACTCACATACAACACCACTGAACAACAGTACTCGGCCTCAGAGGTGGCCACATTCAGCATTTGGGTGCAGTGATCCCCTTCAGGTCTCAATCCCATTAAAAATATTGAGATCCTCCAGTCTAATACTACCGAGATTGCTCTGGATGATGCTTGCAACCTCCTGACAGGGAAACGAAGGGCCAAGGCTGAGCCAGGTTTGGTCCCAACTCACAATTTGCCCACCTGGCTTTCACAAACCACAGCACAAGCGACTTCAACCCACAGAAGGCCACCCTTCCCCGAGCCACCAGCTGGCACAGAAGAGCCAGAGCAACACAAGGGATAGCTGTAGTGCCAAATTTTCTTCTAACATCAAAAAACCAACATCACCGCTTGCCCAAGACTCAGCAGGAGAAGTTTCAGGACCAAAAGGCTTATTTTAATAAAGGATTACTGAAATATCAATCACAAGGCTTAGAGTTAGAAACAGGCCAAGACCACGGGTTTGACACTGCAGCTGGTCTGTCAGGAGTGTCTACAAACCCACTACCAGCATTTAAACAAATGGCAAATCTCAAGGACCAAATGCCAGGGGAAGTCTCTGGATAGGGAAGAAATGGAAAAAACATATTCTTTCACTCGGGTCCTACTGACTCTAGGAGCAGGCAGAAAGTCTTTGTTTCAAATCAACAAAGGGCAGGAGTCGCTGGCTGTGGCCCCTACAAAGACATTACAGCTGTCCAACATCTGTAACTGACCTTCAATCTACTTAACCCCATGCAGAAGACTCACGGACTCATAACCCCACCTCCGCAGAAGTTCAGAAAACTCCTTTTTGCCCAAGAAGCAACAGCTTTGATCCAACACCCCTCAAGAGACTTACCTTCCCAAACTGCTCGAAATACTGTTTCACATCCTCCACAGTAGTGTTCACAGACAGACCACCCACAAATATCTTCTTCGTTCGGGTCACCATCTGGAAAAGGGAAGGACAGGAATTCACCAAATAAACCCAGAATGAGCAGAGAACGAGACAAATGGCCACTACCTCCCCTCCATCGCCTGCCCCTTTGCTGCAGCCAAGCTGGCACCTTGAGGCACCCAGCCTAACATGGCCAGCAGGTTTGGCCCACACCAGACCCCAAGGCACACTTTTGCATTGCCTCACTTGTGCTTGCCAGTGGTCAGCCACCACCTCATTGTCAGACAGCACCTCACTGGCCTCTCCCCTCACCAACCTGCTGCTGCTCTCTTGGCACCTCCACCCCGCAAAGGCATGGGGCACAACCATCCCCTCCCCAACTCTCCAGCTCCTCCTGCAGCCCTGCCACTTCGCATGGCCAGCCTCCTCCAGAGATGCCTGTTCTGCTTCCCAGAGCAGAAAGTCAGGCAGGAGGCCTGCTAGCACAGGCAGGCTCTCCTAGCCCTCCTGGCTTGCAAATCACACACTGTCCAGTCCTGCATGGAGTAAACCTCATTTCATTTCGCACTCATTCCTCTGTCACTGAGATGGAGACCAGTCACATCTCTTTTGCCTTTCCAAGAAGGCAAAGAGAGGACGCCTCTGCTACTTGTCACTCATGCAGCTGGGACAAGGAAGAAAACTAACTACCCTGAGAAGGGCCATTGCTGCCAGGCTGAGGCACACCAACATCCTTTGAACCGGCTCTCCAGCTGCATCCTCCCCTTTGCTGCTTGGCTACACCCCTGCTCTCAGAGGAACACATGGTCCTAATTACCCCAAGGAGCATAGGGCTAATCCGCAGCAATTCCCTGGCTTGGAGAGCAGCCCGTTCTAACACTAAAGCACCTTCTGTCACCAAACTGCTTAATGGAATTAACCCAATTCCTACCATGTGCTTCCTGGCTCCAGTTACTTGGGATACCTGCTCACCAATTGTTCTCAGTGCCTGATCCCCCATATTTCCCTCCTGGCACCAGTCGCCTCTTCCCTCTTTGCTTCTTGACACTGCTTCTCCCCAGTTCTTTCTCCCATGACAACACTTGGAGTACAGACTCTAAACTTTAAGACCCCTAACCAAGAGCAAAGATTAAAGGGAGACCCAAAGTCTAAAGGCAGTCTCCAGCCTGCCGCAGTCTCCCCAGTTTAAAGTTTCTATCTGCACGCCTGGAAAAAGTTTCCCCAAAGTGTGCATTTCGATGCCAGAGCCTCTTGTAGATAAGGTCCAACACCAAACTCCTTCTCCAGTGAGGAAGCACAAAAAGACATTTCACAGAATTAAATCCTTCTCCCCGCTGTCAGCCATATGCCTCTTCATACACACAACCTCTTCCTACCTGTATCACACAGCAGCATGGAACTGTATCTCCTCAGGCCTGAAACTCCCAGGCACTGCCTGCAACCCCAGAAGGACTAAGCTCACCTGGGCAGCATGTATTTCACCAGTTCCAACTAGTGCATCCCAAGGCACAACCTAGGGACTCCTGGTTCCTCCAGCGCCACGCAAACCCCCAGCACTGCACTGCAAACCTGACAGGCACATACCACAGTACAGCTTGTCATGCTGGCAGTGCTGTACAGCAGCTCCCGGTCCAGGTGAGTTCTGAGCAAACCCCAGAGAGCAACTCCACTGCATGCACTAGCAACCTCGCACAGAGGGATAAGATTCACCCCCACAAACTTCATTCCCCTGTTAGGAGTGGCAAGGGCTGCCTGCAGCACTTACCTTGGGCTGTGCTCGGCGAGGGAACGCTACCTTCGGGTCAATCTGAAAGAGATGTGGGGAAGAACAGGTGAGCATGCTTGTGCTGTCCATTCACAGCCGCGGGGTCTTCTCCATGCACACGGCTGTCTCTGCCCATCTGGCACCTTGCTAAAAGCCCAAAGAATCTACCTGAGGTGCACAAGAGGAAGCTGGCTGCAGACATCTTTTCATCTTGGTAAGGTGTAATCCAGGGAGACTACAAGTCCCAGCATGCAGTGGTCTGCCTCTGCTGAGCACCGGCCAGATGCATCAGAGAGCCCATCACATGCTGGGATTAACGGGCTGAGCTGCACCCTCCCACTCAGCCTGCTCCTGGGTGCCCTGCGTCACCAGCCTCGTACTAAAAGTGCTTTCTTCTGCCTTTTTGCTCTACCCCTCCACTCTACCTACAAATACAGAGCTCACCTGGGTAGTAACAGGACAGAAAAGAGGCTAAACACACATAAAAGCCAAACATTTCATCCCACAAAACACACGGTGAAAAGAGTGAAAGAGCACACAGGCCAGCACAAATTAAACGGAGGAGCCCCAAGCCCCACAGGCTGCAGAGGCCGCAGGGCAGCATGTGCTGCCCCTCTCCCCAGGCCGCGCTGCACACAATGAGGCGATGCCTCCCCTCTGCAGGACGAGCCCTCCATTGTGCCTGTTCAGCTTCTCCATAAACCTGCTGCCGGCTGGAGCTGCCATCCCCACGCCGCCATCCAGGTGCCGCGTTCTGCTGGGCTCAGCAGGGCCAAGCCTGTGCCTGCATCAGCCTCACACCACCACAAAAGCCAGGACAACACTAAAGCAGCCACAAGCCAAACACCCACGAAGGCTCCTCTCCTCCTCAGCCACCACCTCTTTCTTTATAGCCTATTTTTACAGCAACTCCTGGAAAGTTACATCATATCGGGGATGATCCAGACCTACAAATCAGCTTACAAAGACCTGTGGTTAAGGCAGGTCCGGCTCATCCCCACACTCGGTCAGGCTTTAGCTGGAAGGGCATCGTCCCATCAGCCCGGCAGCTCAAACAGCCCAAAAGGAAGCTGTGTTTCCACAGCTCCCCTCCTGCTTTGTTCAGCTTCCCAACCTGGCCACCCTCCCGTCCAACGTCCTTTCACTTGTCACAGAGCCCCGGAGCTCGGCCTCCTCGCACCCTTCCACCGGCTTCTCTCCCTGCCTTCCCCACCTCCATCCTGACTCACAGCCTACAACATAAATAAACTCCGCACGTAAGTAAACAGAGGCAAAAGTGAAGAGCACAAATAAACTCAAAAATAAACCTTCCTCCCCAGCTCCAAGCACCGACAGATTAGCATACCCTCGGTGCCTCCCTGGGGCATCTCAACAGTCCCTCCCCTCCTCATGCAGACACCCCCCCCACCGCTTCCTGGCTAGTGCAGACACCCACGGCGAATTCTGAGGACAGGGGACGGCAGGAGACCAGGAGGTTGATGGCAGATAATAAGCAAAAACAATAATCTACTGTCTTTGACTTCTCAGCCAGTATCATTCAGCTCCTGCCAAGAAGATGCTTTCATACTCAGCAATGCTAAGCTCAGCCTCATTTTCTCATTACCCTGAGTGTGATCAACTGGGCAGAGATAACGCGTCCTCCTGGCTGGAGGGAGCAGGCAGTCATTTCACAAATTCTTCTGCACAACCAGCTATTGTTGCAGGTAGAGGGAGGCCAGGGCAACTGCAGGGGCAGCCCTGGGAACACGCGAGGGGAGCGAGTTCAGTGCCGGACTCAAGTTACTGGAACTGGACTGCTCCTCGGTGGCTGGAGTCTTTCTAATTAAAGCAAAAGACCCGGTACCTTATTCCCTCATTTCTGGTGTTAAAACAAATAGCCCTGGAGGAGTTGTGTTTCAGTGTCACCTGCTGACGTAATGGATCCTTTTTACAAACCTAGATAGAAATCTGCTAAGAGTAAGAGCATTCAGAGCAGCTCAGATCATATCCAAAAAAACAAAACCCCGGGATCAGGCTGCAGTGAGTGAAAGTGACTGGAGCACAAACCATTTCCACTTCAGGTCACAAGGCTTTGGGGAGAAGGAGTCCCAGTGATGCTACAGGTGTACCTGTGGGCCAGCCTCACTCCTCAGTAACACTCTTCAGGCCACTTACGGCACCATTTAATAGCCAAAGTCACAAAACTCCTGCATTAACCTGGCTGGTGTCGGTGTCCCAAAGCAGCAGGAGGGCAGGGAAGGACCCAGGAGACCTCAGGACTGGGTCTGTTCACTCATTGCGCCTCTGCATCTACCTTTGCTCCATTACTCAGCACTGCCCGATTGCCACAGATCGCTCCTTCCACCGCAAAAGACAAACCCAGCAAAAACTCAGTAACAGCAACAAAGAAACAACACAGTGACCCAGCACTGCTCTTCAAGGCAGTCACCAGCTGCAGCTTTACAAAGTCACGCAAATCTTTTACCTTGAGACTGCAAAGCCAATTCTCATATCAAGCATTTCCATAAATAACCCCGTAGGCTGCTCCTATCTAGCTTACAAACAAAGAGGAGTCTGAAAAGCACACAGTTTCCCCCGAGAATCAGGCCAGCGGCCCTCGTTAGGGTAGGAACAATCAGAAAACAATGAAGCAACAAGTTGAGCAGACACTGTCTATCAAGCGCTGCTGACCTGACACCGAGCCTGGAGAGAAGTCTGTCCTTTCAGCACACCAAGCCTTTTCCTTCTAAGTTTCATAAACCCCTAAATTAGGATTCAGATGAGTTTGTGTCATGTAACCCATGACTCACAGCAGAGCCTTCAGCTCAGCAGGGAAATGCTATACGCCGGCTCCATGGGGCACCACAAGACCAACCTCTCACCTGACAACTACCAGGCAAAGCACCCCCAAAACACCTGACCTAGCTGAAAACCACACTAAATAAAGAATAAAAAGGAAGAGGGGAGAGGATCGAAGTTCCAAACAAAGGAAGGGCCCTGGCAGAACTGCCCCTGTTCTCTCTGCCGCGCCGCGCCGTCTGGGCGAGCGGAGCAGATGCAGCTGGGAATTTCAATGGCCGGCCGGTCCCCATGCGCCCTGTGCCACGAGGCCCTTCTGTTCTCCCGCAGCGCCCGCCCGTCCCTCCCTGTCCTGGTGGGCTGCATGGCGGGCAGCGGAGCGGCTTCACACAGGCAGCAGCGGTGGTTCAGGGAGAAGAATGGAGACCATGGGCTTCGGCCCGCTCCTAGCCCCAAATGGCTTTCAGAATTAGTGCTACAGCAGACAACCATCACTTGCCTTTCCAAGAGGGGTCTGTGCTAGCCCACACACTCTCGTGATGGGACTAAATGAGCAGACACCGTATTTACACAGGCTAGCTTAAAAAAAAAATAAAAAGAGAGATAAAAAAGGAAAAA
>VXBZ01009313.1:1135501-1183935 GCA_013399135.1 Heliornis fulica | reverse complement strand
GGGGGGATGCGAGACCACAGCTATAGCCAGAAACAGGACCACTATGGGAGGTTCAGATCTTTCTATCACAGAAGCTGACTAGAAGACTGCAGCACACCCTGATGTGTGTTAGCCCTTGCTCACTGCCCTGCTTGGCAGCTGCAAAGCAGCGTGGTAGAAAGAATTACCAGCCCTACAGACTTTCAGATGAGTTCAGAATGCAACACCCCCACTGCCAGTCACCACAGGTCCCTAACTGCATGTAAACCCACATCGCTCCTCTCACCATCAGGGCTTCTGCAAATATCAAACCAGCTTCCAAGAATTCATTGTAATTGCCAGAGCTTTTTGTGAGACAGGACCTGGCTACCCAAGGGCTGGTACCTCCTCCGTGTCTCCCCGAGAAAGCCACGTGTTTCAGGAGCGACACAAGTGCCGTGTAGCAGAACAAGGCTCTGGAGCAGAGCAGATAGCTTCCTTGGCAGCTGGCCCACAGAGCTGGAGCTCGCTCCCTGGAGAGATTAGAGGGAGTAGAAACCTCTTTGCCATCAGAGCAGAGCACTCAACCTGCTCCTACCAGAGATTTCTCACAGGAGCAAAAAAAAATAAAATCCCAAAGTATCTACAAATAGGAGGCTGCGGGAGCAGAGACAAGATAACCCAGTTAATGCCATGCAAACAGCTTTGCTGGCGGCTTGGGCAACACCGACCGGTGAAGGCAGGCAGATGCTCCAAGCAGAGCCTGCTTTACACCAGGCAGGTTACCTGACTAATGTCTGGACAGAGAATTCCCTACCTAAAGTCACCCAAATCCCAGATCTTCAGCCACCACGAAGCTTTCAAGTGAGGCATTGAGATGTGGGAGTTGAATAGCACAAAGTATTTCCTATTCCGCAGATGACCTTGTTCAGGTCCCTTTTGAATTTCAGGGCACAGCAAAGGACAGAAGCTACCCTCAGGTTCCCAGATACCACAATTTACACCCCGAGGCAGGTGAAAGTACAAACTGCTTGGACTTGCTCAGACTTTGCATGCTTTGGACACCCCTGCTACTTCAGGTGTCACCACGTCTGCGTAACCCCCGGTGCAGAGGCGAGGGGAGCGTTTCACTAGTTTCAGGGATTCATAGAATCACAGGATGTGTTGGGTTAGAAGGGACCTTTAAAGGTCATCTAGTCCCACTGCTGCAGTAAGCATGGAGACCTTTAACTAGAGCAGGTAGCTCAAAGCCCCATCAAGCCTGGCCTTGAATGTCTCCAGGGATGGGGCCTCCACCACCTCTTTAGGCAACCTGTGCCAGTGATCTACAACCCCTCAGAGTGAAGAATTTTTTCCTAATATCCAACTTAAATCTCCCCTTTTCTAGCCTAACACTCTCACCCCTCGTCCTGTCACTCCACCCCCTCATGAACAGCTCTTCCCCAGCTTTCTCACAGGCACCTTCAGGTACTGGCAGGCTGAGTTCCTTGCACAGACAAAGTGGTTTTCTGTCTAGAGGCAGAGGAGCAGTTTCCCAAGGGCACAGCGGAGGCAGCTCCCAGGGCTGGAGCTCCTGTGCCCCAGGACACCATGCAGACTCACACCCCTCCCCCCAGCCCAGCAGGCTCCTGGGGACAGGGCTGTAATGACCAAGGTCTGCCCACCGCACAGATGTCATCTCCTGTCCTCTGCTCCACCACCACCACCACCAAGGTAGGACTCTGCAAGGCGGAGCGTGGAGCTCTGGGCAGGGCTGCATGGCGGCAGCCCAGCCTGGGAACTCAGGAGCAGCAAGGAAGGAGAGGATGCTGGAGTGGAAGTGATTTGAATTAGAACAAACTGGCTGCTGAATAGAAGCTTTTATTCCAGCATGGAGAAGGCTTTGTTAGTCAAGCACATGTGATGCACAAAAGCCTCCACTTGAATTCATTGAGTTTTAATTGGTTCTCAGGTGGGGGAGGAGATGGGTGTTAGGAATTAGGGATTCCTTAAAGAGGCAATATCATTAAATCTTAACGCCTCTTCCCTCTCACCCCCAGCTCCGGCTTAGGAGTCTGGCCTCATTCAATTGTCTTATGTTAGAGAATCAGAAAAACTGAGGGAGAGAAAGGGTGGGAGGGGGAGGCACTAATAAAGCCTAACGGGGGATCAATGAACGAGGAGGGTGAGGGGCAGGAGGAAGGAGAGAAAAAGAAAGAGGCTGGTTGGGAGAGGAGGGAGGTCACACACAGGCAGGGAAGGCAGGAGAACCTCAAAGGGCTGAGGGAAAGAGAATGATGCCATTCGAGTCGGGCTTTCTTTTCTCCCTGCATTCCTTCCTTTATTGAACACTTAAAACTTCCCTTGGAGATGCTCTAGCTGAACCTGTGCTCCAAAATAACGGGTCGATCACTAGAGGGAAGGAGACAAATCCTGGGATGGGCACGGGAATGACAGCAAGGAGAGAAGCCTGCTTGGAAGGCCCTCGGAAGAGCTGCCAGACACAGCACGTTTCACACAGAAGTTTTGTTACCAAGAGCCTGCTGCAGACACGGCTGAATCAAGGTCCTTGTGAGCCAAAGAGAAAAGGAGCAATCGGCAGCTAAGGAGATGTCCCAGTCGGCGCTGGAGGAGGTACAGGGTGCTGCTCAGCCTGACGCAGGGACCCAGGGCCCTGCGAGCCAGGCCCTGACAGACAGCGGCTACGCCGTGATGGGGGGACACCCTGCGCATGTCTGGTGATTTCCATCTGCCCAGCACATCCCAGGAAATGAACCAATTACCTATTACATTTGGAATTTAGATAGGTGAGTGACATGCCAGCAAACACCAACTTGAATCTCCTTTTGGAGCTCCTGACAGAAGATGCCGCTTCTATACTTCAGCCAGAGGGTTTATCCTGTACAAAGCCTTACTCAGCAGATACTCCTTGCAGGCAGCACTACCTACTGTTTTACTGTTCTTCAGTACAAAATCAGCCTGTGCACTTGAGGACACCCTGGCACTAATCTTCCCAAAACAGGGGCACTGCAACCGATTACTATATGAACTCAACGGGGTGGTCTCCAACGTCTGTTCAAGGACAGCGGGGGATGCTGAAAACAGCATTCCCGTGGTGGCTTCTCTCAGAGACTGGCTGATCCAAGTCACTTACTGTGCTGGGAAATCTGAAGGAAACACACGATTCTCCACTGACACTGCTGTGGTATGGGGTAGCTCACACACACATGGGTTATTCATGTATCACAGCACACAGAGAAAGCAAAAAGAAAAAAAAAAAAGATCAGTGAATTCACCCATTGAAAGTGTCACAGGATCCAGTTTTCCAAACCCCCTCTCTGAAATACGAGCCTAAGTATCATTTAGAAGTGACACAGGGACCGAAGTCTCATTTGGTCCTTAGCTGCAGCTAAAAGCAGACGTGGTCTCCACCTGGCAAAGGCATTTGTGAGCAGTGGGCCGCGACAGCGCCTGGCATTGGCCGCGCGGAAAGCGTTGAACCACACACGGAGCGGAGCTGACACTACTTGTCTTGATTTTTAATGCTACAAAGTCTTGGCTCTGCCAAGCTGCCTATTGTCACTGCTTGACCAGTGACACCAGGCCATACAGCAGCAGCAGGGCTTTCCCCCAGCGAGGCAGTCCCTCTGCAAGGCTCACATAGGAAAACACAAACAAAAAGCACTTCCCCTTATAAGCAACAGCTCTGCTTTGCCTCTTCTCGTGCACCTGCATTACAGGTAGCATACACATCACAGATTTGTTTCATTTTCTATTTCGTGGGTTTTAATTAATCCCCAGGCATAATTTCAAATGATATCTGAGCCACTTGAAGCAACCAGCTACCTTTCAGTACCACCAGTAACTTCTGCAAGTCCATCTTGCTGTGCATAGCTCTAAATGTGAGCCCTGTCTCCTTGGAAAGCCTCATGGCTCCGTGGAGCACTAACCAATTGCACTGGTCCCTGCATTCCACACTAGAGACACAGCAACTCCTGTCACCACCTTCCCAGTAACCAAACGTAGGAAAAGGCTGTTGTGGCGAGGATGGGCAAGGTCACACCTCCAAGATTCTGCCCTGTTTGTCCCAGGCTTGCTACCCTGGATGTGTTTGCCCTCCTCCCAGCAGCTTTCTAGTAACAGCCTTCCTGTGATTGTTTCCTCCTTTTTCAGATACATTCAGTTTACCTTCATGCTTTAGTCCTGGAGCATTGGTTATCCAGACACCACCTTGTTTCTTCTCAACAGTCCCTATTTCATAGCTTCCAACAGGATCAGAGCAAACGCCATTTGTGCCTTCAGAAAGAAAAAAACATTAAAAAAAAGAAATTTCCCAGCACGTCCAAATGTCTTGCTGGTCTCCTCTGGCTTTCTGTAAATGCCTTTGGTAGTTGGGATCCTCTTGCAATGGTTTCTCCTATCAAGAACCATTTCCCCAGCCTCTTGGTATGCGACAGCAGGCACTTCTGAACTGCTTCACTACACAGGCCACAGATTTGTCTGTCGCAAACAGTGTCAGTTATCACAGCATCAAATTTGCTGTGTGCAGCAGGTCTCTTTAAGACTGCCATGAATTGAAAATTGTTTTCCTACCTCTTTGCAATGCCTGACGGAACAGGTATCTCAGCAGTCAGCAGTGGCTTTGGGGCAAAGTGTGACTGACACCTCTGTATCAACTATCCAGTTCATTTTATTCCTGGCCTGTTTCATTACATTAAACCTCAAGACACATTCCACATTTCCCTGTTTCCAAGCTGGAGAGACAGCAAACCCATCCTTCTGGCTCCAGAAGAAGTTTAGCTACAGCTGCTCCACCAATTAGACTGGGTTCACCTCACAGCTCCTCTCATCCTGTAACCCACAGGTTGCCTCCTTCTCTGCAAGTACTACCGTCACACAAACGAGGACAACCCTAAGGAAAATTCAGCCCTAACACGGTACCACCGCTGATTTTAATGGCACCACAACAGACACATCCTGTGCCGAGCTGCTGGTCAGGCACAAGCTTTGACTTTCTGTCATCCTCCATGAAGGGGCAGATCTTTGTCACTGATGACACCGTTTCAAGAATTACAGTTCAAGGACCACCCTCACAGAGGACGTTGAAGAGCTGGTCAGAACACTAGTACAGACACACACTCTGTCCTCCTTGGAAATCAGGAGATTTCCTGCCCCCGTGGAAGAGCCCTTGCTCAGATTTTGGGAGCACCTACCGTCTGTGTACTGCCACATCGGCACCCTGTGCCGAGCCCAAGGGGTTCCTGTGGCACCCCTGGTGCAAGACAGCCTGCAGCTTCCCATGCTTCAGAATCTAAAGCTGCAGCCCCATGCCAGGACTGGAGCTGCTGCAGGACCAGACATCCATTCTCATCTTCCTTGGGCCCAAAGGCCACATCCAGGGTGGGAGGACAAGGCTGTACTGGAGCTGGGCAGTACGTGTTACAGAGACAGAATGAGGCTGGGATGACTAATGAGAGAAGCCAGCCAGCTCTGCAGCAGCTTTCCAGCCCAGCACCCTCACAGGTTTGTGCATGATGGCAATGCTTCCCACGGGTGTTGGTGTGACAACTGCACACTAAACCCTCCTCAAACTTGCAGGAACCCATATGCCCATGGCCCCGTAGCTCGGAAGGACCTTTCCAAGCCCACGTTGCTGCTGATGGCCACCAGTTAGAAGGGTGAACTTGAGGGGAGTGCTCTATTGCTCCAGCACGTTTCCCACTGAATCAAACACGTCATTTCTCTGAATGACATCGGTGCTGTCGCCTGTGTTTTGACAGGTGAGTGGACGGGCACTGTGGCTTTAAGAAGGTCATTTCCACTGTCCTGCCAGTGTAATTAGCCTGCTAAAGAAAGGGCAGAGGATGGAAATTGGATTGAGCAAGCCAGGCTTTAGCCCCGGGATTGTTATGTTAATCACCTGAGCTCAGCAATCCCTGCCCTTCAAACCAGTACGAGCCCAGGACCCCTCGGCAAAGCACACCCCGCCGGCTCAGGCTGCCCTGGGAGATCTCCACCTCGGGGGACGCAGGAGCCATCCCTGCGGACAGACCTGAGGCCACCCAGCACCGAGGGCACCCCTCACCCACGGCCACACGGCTCCTCGGATCCACAGCGCCCATCCGGGCAGAGGCTCCACGGCGGTCCCGGGTGACGCTGCGAGCCGATTGGCCGGGGCTGCCTTTACACCAGCTGAGGATCCAGCCCCGGCCCTGCTGAGTCAATAAGCGCCTCTGAAGGCACAGACCCCGCACCGCTATTTCACCGATGAAAAATGGCTTTAAGAACAATAGGCCAGAATCATCCTATCCAGCATAATAACAGCTGTAGGCAGCGGAGCTGTGGCCAGGTTCAGTTGGGGGACAGACCCTCTACAGACCCTCTGCAGCCCCCAGGTCCCTGGGCCACCAGCTTGTGCTCAAGTGCAGTGTTGGCAGCACCGCAGCTAGCCCAGGCTGATCCCAGGGACAAGGTCTGGGGGCACTGCCCCCCAGCCGCCCTCCCAGCCTCCTCGGGAGCGCAGCCATGAGCTCCAGCATCACCTCCGACCCCAGCTGGTGCAATGCCACCAAAATACGGGGTGCTGCACAAGCCAGCAGCAGTGCTGAGCGTGGCCCAAGGTGCCCTGTTTGCTGAAGGGACACATTTGTGGTGCAGCCAGGGAGAGCTGGCCGCGAATCACTCCCAGTCACAGCCGGCTGCCCGCTGCCTCCTGTTTTGTCCTCACCGCCTCTCCCCTCCACGGGAAACAAGGCTGGGTTTTACCTCACCGCACTTTACTAGCTTGTGTCCCCTGGAAACGTGCCTTTTTGTCCCCTCTCTGCTCAGAAACTTCAGGCTAGCAGCCTTCACAGCGTCCACCACCACCCACCCACCTTCTTTTGAAGGCAGCAGCGCAGACTGGCCATTGTCCCCTCCTTGCTGCCCCCATTTTCTTAGGGCGCTCTCGCCTCTCCCCCGTGTCGGGCCAGCTGGGGCTCTGCGTTACCTCCCTTGTTCTTTGGCGCATTTTTTCACTGCACCCCTGCGCTGCCGGGGAGGGGGAGGGGGAGGAGGAGGATGGGAGGGCAGCGTCTGGCCCTGCATCCAGCCCGCCGGATGGCATGGTTTTGGAGAGGCCTGGCTTAGTGAAGTTATTCAAGCCAACGGCAGCCTGGCAACCAGGCGGCCACAATGGGAGCGCAGGAGGAGGAATGTTTCCACATGCCTGATCAATGGGAGCAAGGGAGACAGCAAAGCAAACAGAAGCTGGGAAAGAGACACAAAGAGAAAGCAGCCTTTTCTCTGCTCAGTTCCTTTCATTTGTCACAGCTCTTTGTGCAGCTGATGACAACGGAGGCCCTTCGGAGGCTAGTTTTAGGGAGTTCGGTTTTTCTAATTAAATAAAACGCCGTGTCCTTTTTCTTCACTTGTCACCTTCCTGCTCACCAAAACCCCCGAAGTGCAGCCCCATCTGCGCTCCAGCCTCCTGCTCCGCGCACCCCAAGCACCTCAACCTCCCTGGGAAGGCAGAAAGGCACAACCACCCCATGGCCTGCTCAGACGTGGCACCCGGGCTGGACACGGTGCCCTGTCCCAGCACCGAGCAGCACATGCCACCCGCGTCCCCCCGCTGTTCATTACGGGAATAAAGAGCCCAGCGAAGGACAACTCCTCTGGAGGTGGCGTGCTCCTGCAGCAGCTGCTGACGAGACCGATGGGCAACTCTCTATGGGAACAAGGCAGCGTTCAAAATAGGGTTAGAGGAGAGTTGCCTTGGAAACTTGGACCGTTTCTGCTGAGGGGCTACCATTTCCCTTGGTAGGTCCCAGACAGGGTTTACCTGGGAGCCGACCGTGGGACAGACTCCTGCAATCTGCACAGCGGGTCCCAGGAGAGGGGATGGAGGCAAAGGAGGGGTTTCAGGACACCAGAGTGCCAGTGCTGGGCCCCATGGCGACAAACAGCAGCCGAATCCAGCCCTGTTGCGTAACCAGTGGTGGGAGCCCAAAGTTGTTTCCTCTCATTACTATGCAAGAGCTCACAGCAACAGACCTCCTCTGTGCTGGAGTTCACGGGGAAGATCCTCCCTGGCTCTAAGGCAGCACCAAGCAAACCAAGTAAGCTTCCCTGCATTGAGGCCGGAGCAGAGATAATTCTGTCTCTTAAAAAAAAAAAAAAATTACTTAGATGTTTGTAGCCTTGCAGAACAGAAAGACTTTCTGGCTGCTGAGGAACAGGAGGAAGGACACCTGTCTCCTCCTCCAAAACACAGGCTCCCCTCCTGCAGCCAGCTCCATCCCCAAGCAGCCAGGGCTCAGCTCAGCTCCAGCCCCCTGGGCATCACGAGTGCGGGAAGTGGATTAACGATCCTGCATGTGCCTTAGGAGGAGGGAATTTTAGTTACAAACACGGCAGCGTTTGGGATCTCATCAGTCTTGCTCACAGGTTCAGAATGCAACCAAACCTTGAAAGGAAGATCTGGCCACATGAGTCAGTGAATGGCAGCGTGAAGTCATGGAAATAGAACAAAACCCGGTCCTAATCACAGATGTAGCACTGGCTCAACAGCACAGGAAAGATCCTGCCCAATTCCAACATCCAGAGACACAAATGGCTAAATAGAGGCTTCCCAGCCCTCCTGGCCAGATGTTCCAGGATAGTCAGGCGAAGAGCAAGTTCTTCTGCCAATACCTGTCTCTATTCCCCAGACTGCTTCTGAGCTCAGGGATAACCATCATGGCTCCTCAGCAGTTCTGCTTCTCGGCCAGTCTGTGGGGCTAATATTGGACCAGGTGTCTTGGCAGTCAGGCTCTGAGTCTCACCAGCTTCCAGTGCCACCCCATCAGAATTGCACTTCACACCCTGCACCTCCGGCCAGCCCTCTCCCTGGAGAACTCAGGCACACCCCTATTGCCTGGTCAGGTCAAGAGGATCCCACAAGCCATTTTGCATGAAAACTGAATTCCAGCAGTGTTGAGGTTTCCTCTGCCTCACTCTGGAGGCATCAAGAGCGTGACATGCTGACGCAGTTTCACCATTTCCCCCACCTCCCAGCAGCATCACACATGACTTTTTACTGGGTAAGGATGTTTGCAAGGTGTTCATTTAGCCACGTAAGCGCCTCTAAATAACAACAACAACTAAAGAAGAGGATTCTACCATACCCCATGTCGAACAGCAACTTGTTTGCTGACATATAATCAGCAAACTTGCTTTTGGGAAGCATCTCGATTTCCATGTCGAGTGTACCACTGCACCCCACTGTCGGCCCGGCTCTTCCGCTGCCCCCAGACACGTGCTAAGTGCCAGCCTGAGGTTGAATGAAGATCAGGAACCTTCCCTCCCCAACTTCAGAAGGAAAACTCACTCCATAGGCATTACCTACTCCTTCAAAATTATTCCAGTGCTCCTTGAGCCTTCTTGTAAGAAAGAAGAAATCCACCTTCACTGCTGCTCAAAGGATTGCTTTCATTACGGCCTCTATAGGTTTGCAATGGCAAGTATTTGACCTGATTCAAAAATATTCATCAGACTCTCACATGTGTTCTGTAAGGGCAGACAAGCAAAATCCTCAGCTCGTGTCCTCCTGGGGTCCCAGGGTGCTGATGGCAATATACATTCTATTTGCAGTTTATACCATATTGAGAATGAGACCTTGTCAACTTTGGTGATGCTTTCTTTGAGTCAAAGAAACAATCTGGGAGTGATTGTGATTATTTTTCAGTAGCTCAGAAAAAAGTCAAGCCATGTGTGAGTATCTTTAAGTAGCTGCCCTTTTCCTTGGCCTCAGCGCAAAGCTTCCAAGACAGGCTGCAGGGAATGTTTGAACTGTACAAGAACATTTAGATGCTTCCAGAGCTTGGGTTGTGCAGGACAGCAAAATGTGCTGCTCCTATACAGCAAAAGGAACCAACCCCTCAGGTACAAAGACTGCCAAGACAGTCTAGTACAGTATTCAGTAAGATCTGAGACAAAAAGATTGCCTCTCTTTACCAACGGTGCATTTGAAGTGTCACAGCATCACATGTGTGGGACAGAGCAAGCAGGGAAAGCAGCATCGCTCACCACAAACAAGTACCCCCCAATGCTAACCAGTTGCTCCAGCCTTACAGAAACGTTGCAGAGCAGCACTAATGCAAGCCAAGTGGTCCCTTACTGGCAAGGAAAGCAGAGGGTGCTCCCTTTTAACATGGTCACTGCAAGGCAAAGCGGCTCTGGCATAGCCACTGCTCTTCACTCTGGCACCTGCTGTGAAGACACTGTCCCAGTAAGCAGCAGCACTCCATAGCTCCCCAGTCTGCCTCTCTCAACAAGACCCTTCTGTGCTGCCTATGGATTCCTCTCAAGATAACATTCTTCAGCAGAAGGACAACCTGCTGATGGACACATGCAATTAGCAGCCTGCTGACAGTCGCCCTTTCAGCTGCTCCGTGGCCCCTTTTACTCAGGTAGAGCTGGTGCAGTGAGCCAGCCACCCACCTTTTGTTACAGCTCTGTAACAGAGGAAATAATTCAGAAAGTCTTAAAGGGAACCTCAGGATGGGAAGAGAAAATGTGATGGGTATTCCACAGCCACAGGAGAGGCAGCATTTTATCTCTGCTGAAATGGCTCCCGCCACTAAATCAATAAGTGCTTGAGCTTTTTATCTTTTTATGATTCTCCTTAGCACAGGTAACACCATGACAAGGCAAAGAGATACCACCTGCAAATATATAAACAAGTAAATCTTAGAGGGGTGGCAGGGTGGAAAGAGAGCATTTCCTTCAGGAAATACAGCATTAATCCTGGCTGAAAGTGGAATACTTCCCCTAACACCTTTCCTTTCAGTCTTCTGACCCTGATGCAGGCAGTGCACAGGTGACACAGACAGCATGCACAAGGTAACTGGGACAGGGGCACTGCCCCCCGACCTGCTGGTGTCCCACAAGGTTCAGAGCACACGCCTACCCAGTGACCAGATCTCCAAGCAGCCCAATTACTCGACCTTGACCTTGCCCCAGGGCTGGAGGAAAGGAAATCCTTTCAGGCATATCAAGTCAAAGCTCCTTGAGCTTACTCCACTTACTCGTGCCTGGGTCCCACTGCCACGAGTGGGACACAGCCTTGCACAGTTGTTTTCTGAACAAGGGCAGAAGCAAAGTGATCCCAACTCATTTTGGTACCGCTCGAGCAAAACAGCTTTGCATGGTTACAGCACTGACAGCAAATACATACAATAACACCCTTTTCCACACACAGCTACAGATCCCTAAAGCAGAGAAACCTTGGGCCTGGTGCCTTCATTGCCACAGCACACAGGGGTGCCAGAGACAAAGCACCAGCAGATCCGACGCGGCTTCCTTGGCCGCTCGAGCCCTGACCTTGGCCATCCACTTGGCCCGGGATGTACACGGTGATGTACAGAGGTTGCTCCCCCCACCACTCAGACTTTCCCCTTTGCTCACAGTGACATTACACCAGCTTAGCACTTACCACTGTGCAGAGCAGCCATCCTTTCTATCCAAACCTGCCAGGCTCCCCTCAGTCTGCCACAGCCCGCTCGTTAGCGCTTACAAAACCAGGAAAAGGGGTTTCTCATGAGCCTTCTCTCATTTGCAGACCCTTACAGATGTATCACTAGAAATGTGAGCCTTCCTAGGGTGAACTTCAGCCTACCCTACTGACAATACACCACACATTTCTCTTGTCAAAGCATGAGATAAGAATCCTTTCGAGCTAGAGAAGAAGTGCTCCTGGGTCAACCAGGAGAACAAGAGAGAAATACAGTTCATTGCCTTTACCCACAGAAGACATAGCTGTAAGGTAATCTGTGACTTCCAGAGTTCAGGCACACAGACTTCTGCCACCCACCCCTCATTTCACAGTACTCAGCCAGGCTGGTCAGCACAAGGCAGAAATCTCTTCTGAAGAGCTATCATACCACAGAGCAGAGAAGCAAGTGCTACCTATCAGCTCCACTAGAATTAAACAGACATTCAAACAAAGCTCTCAGCAACCTCCTAAACCCCAGCAAAACCTAGGAGCAAGCAAAGAAATACCCTCCTATGCACTGCAACCCCACCCCCACAGAAAGGCTGCAGCAGCAGCAGGGAAGGAGATGCTCACAGGTGCCACAGCCATGCACCTCCCACTACTGTGTGCCCAGGTCCGAGGGAAAGTGGATTTCATCACCCTGAAATACTGCCAGTAGAGCTCATCATCCCTCTTGTGTGTCGTCACCCTGCCCTGCTGGTTACAGACAGTTGGCTCTAACCTGGGGAGCAGCAGTAGCTACTGTCTCATTTCCTCTGTCATCTGCATTGTCTGAGCACTAAAAGCCATGTGAATCCAGAGAGTTAAATCCACCCACTGCTGCAATTCCAGAAGCATATGCATCCTTCTATCGCATTAAAGCTGCCATACTAATGGTGCCCAGCAGCAAGTCCTCCATCCCGCCTGCTGGTGCTCCCAGTGATCCTCCAGCATGCTAGGGGACTTGGTCAGCTTGTCTCCCACCCGGTTCTGGGGATACCGGTGTATCCAAAAGGCACCTCACAACATCCATCACGAAAACAACCGCAGGCAGAATGCCTGCCCAGAGCTCCAAGGAGCTAATTTGAACCAGGCCGAACTGTACAGACTCAATAATTAACAAAGAATGTACCTGAAGCCAGTATATTAAGGGGTGTGAATGCACTTCGGGTCTGGAGAATTAAACCATTGTAATCAGAGAAGAAAAAAAAAAAACAACCATCCCGAAGTAAAATCCTTGTGTAGACCTTGACTATTCCCTTAGCAGGACAAACCTGATGACTAGTTGTTGTTTACAACGATAAGGTCAGAGGAAAGGCCATTTCCTCTCAACAATTGTCAGAAGGGATTAAAACCTGCATTCAGGCTCGCTTTGAACTAGCAGGTACTCCAACCCCCGATGGTATCAGGATCCATTCAGCCGGGTCTCAGGAGCCTCCGGGGCACGTCTCCATAATGCCCCTATTGTGGAAGTATGCAGGACAGCTTCCTGCAGCCACTCTGCCTTCGCCGAGCTTCGCCCTGTGGTCTGATAGCCAGGTCAGGAAGCAATCCCGCAATCACTGCTTAATTAGTCATTTCCCAAGTCTGCCGCGGTTGGAGAGTCGCTGCTGGCTGGCGGGGAGGGTTGGGAGTCAGAAACAGTCCCACCGGGCTGGGGAGGAGAAGCTGCTCGCAGGGTTTGTACCGCAGCTCCGCATGCTCCATTTCACAGAATCCCACACTGGCCTGGGCTGGACGGGACCCCGAGGGTCATCGAGTTCCAACCCCCCTCCAATCAACCTCCAGGCCTGGAGCTACACAAGATTGCCCAGGGCCCCATCCCACCTGGCCTTGAACACCTCCAGGGTTGGGGCATCCCCCACCTCTCTGGGCAGCCCATCCCAGCACCTCACCACTCTCTCAATGGGGAACTTCCTCCTGATTTCCTTCCAACCTAAACCTTCCCCCTTCCAGCTTCAATCCATCCCCCTTTTCCTACCACTATCTACCCCTGTGTAAACCTGATTGCCCTCCTGTTTATAGGCTCCCTTTTAAGTACTGGAAGGCTGCAATCAGGTCTCTACTTTGTTGTTGTTGTTGCTTTCCTCTAAACAGACGGATTTGAGGGGATGAAGGGGCCATTGCACCTTCTGCAGGTCAAGACAAAAGCTGATTTTATTTCTGTTGATCGGTTGTTGCTGGGCTTTGGTTGACTTGGGGCTTGTTTTGGTTTTTCCCTTGAGAAATAGCATCTTTGGTACAAAGCACATACTCGAGGAGAGGTCTGTTCCAGGAATTCCAGTTGCATACTTTCTTTTGTGGAGGTCAGCTCTGAGCCGGAGAGGTTGGATACACGCAGCTTCGGCTTTTCCAAATGAGCCCACTGGAAGAGGTACTTCTTACCATACAGGCTCCAATTTGAAAAGAGTGGGAGTTACATCATATTAAAATATTTGTCTAGATAATGAGTGTTTGTGTGTGGAGGAATGCTAATGGAAAAATGTTTGTTGAAACTCAACTGTTTTGAAAAACTTGGTGATTTTTCTGCTCAACAAAACAAATGAGGTATTTCAATAATGTCAAAAGGCCTGTCTGGGTATTTTCAGTATATTGGATATTGTTGGGAAAATCTTCTCAAAACAAAAGGAAATGTAATGATATAAAAAAGTTAAATAAAGATATATAAAATAACTTTTTTTTTTTCCCATTGAAAGACACTGAAATCAGAGGAAGTGCTCAGACCAAAACAAAACTGTGTTTTCAGAGTTTCATTTTTAAGAAAGTTTGATTTAAAACATGATTCATTCTGGGATGGAAAAGGCTTTGAAATCTTAACATTTCCCAGTAAAATAAGATCTGTCTTCCTCTAGTTCCACTTTCCTTTGCTGTAACGAAGCAATTAGAAAAGTGGTGTGTGTGATAATTTCCTTGTGGCAGAGAAGTTCCCTGCTTTTGAGAAGTGTGTGTGAAGCAGGAAAAAAAATCAGAAGAAAAACTAAGAGATCAGGAATCCCACTGAGACATTTACATAAATTTCAGGAAACGATACTGGAATTCACAGAAGATGGATATGAAGGAATCTGTGGGGAGTAGAGCTGGAGTTGTAACACGGATTATTGTAGCTACCATATGAGAAGTTCCTGCTATCTCCCTGGATATAGCACATAACTTCTTATAACCTTGTTCAAATCATATCTTGTAACACACTGGATCAGTCTGTGGACTGGGCTAATGCCCATTGCTTCAGCAGCCTGGAGTGCAGGCAGAAAAACACCCATGTTTGCTATAAATAACTGCAAGTATGTCCTCAGGAGAGCCTTTTCTTCAATCTTTCTCCCAACTAAGGCTATACTAACCCTGGCAACAGCCAAAACTGGAAGATACAGGGATGAGATAGCATCTTTTCTCCTCAGCAACTCCCTTGCTGCTCAAGGAGACAAGTGGCATTTTCTACATGCTCCTTTCCCCTGCTTTCCTGACAGTGCCCCTTGGTGCAGTGACGTTGCTGGGATTACCCGATACAACTTGTCAAATGATCTTCCTCTCAAGATGAGGCTTCTTGCAAAGTTCCAAAACATGGTAAGAAAAATTACTCTTAAGACCCACACTGATGAGACAAGGATGCAGAAGAGAGTTGTGAAGAGACCTCAAGAACACCTGTGAGGTCGTCATCTCCATCCCCTCACCGGGGGGAACAAAAGCTCAGCATCCAGCATTACCACAGCACCAACAGCCGTCAATAAATTGCTCTCGTAAGAAAAGAACAGATGTGGCAAAGATTGTTCCAGGGTCTATAGCAGGCCACAGCCAAAGCAGAAGAGTCTAAATGTGCTGGGGTGGTATGGCAAGGGGAGTCACAACTGGGTTCCATCTAGGGGGAATTATTCTTATGCTCAATTCATCAATTTATGGGCAAGCGATTCCACAGGCAACGCTGACTTGATTAAACAGAGCCATAATGACAGTGAGTGTAGGGAAGCACCCAGCCAAGTATGCAAACTAGCCTTCTCAGCCCCGAATAAAAGCTTCCTAACCAATAATTTCATGCTTTTATCTATATGATCATTAATACAGATACCAAACAATGCCAGCTCGACGTGGTGTCAAAGGCTCTGACAACCTCTAATTGATAATAAATAATTCAATTTCTGTCCCAATCCAAAACTGCTGAATCTTGGGACACGTTCCAAATAAATGATTAAAAAGAACTTTGAATGTAATTATATCTAACACAATTGGGGATATTGCCCAGATGAAATTTACAGCAACTATTCAGAGCTACAAAATTTCAATGACACTGGCAACTCTTTATGCCTACTAGAAAATAAAATGTTCTTCACCCAGGCAATGGCACAGACTGCATTTGTTAGTGACAGCTGTATGCCAGCAAGTCACCCAGGCCAACCGTGCTTCCCACAGAGGTGCAGCATTTCCCAAAAGCACTCGAGAAAATTTGGGAATGGGCTCTGTCACAGCCAGATCTCTATTGTCCTGAACATGCAGAACTGGATCTTCTTCCTCATACAGCTGATTCTTTCCCTCCCCCAAAACTGCTTACATTACAATTAGCGAGTTTCTTAAGAGATTAGCACCCTTAGCACCTGGAATGAAGCTAGGGTGACATGCTTCCTCAGGGAAAGCGACCATCAGAGAACACAACTATCAGCACAGGCCTGAAGTGGTGAATGCAGCCTTTCAGAGGCACACCAGTTGTTCCCAGTAATTCCCAAACTCCAAAGTCAGAAGGAACTCTGAGTGCTTAGTTTCACAGCAGTGAAAACACGGGACATGTACTTACAAGAGCATCCTTTTACAAGATTTGACTCCTGGTTTTCTCTCGCCTGCATGAATACTTGCTGAAATCCATTTCCATGTCTGTAAAACAGAGATGATGATACACACTCTCATTTCTTTGGATGCAAATTGTTTTGAATGCCATTTTTTTCTTTTATTAGAACATTGTATGTAACTGACCTGAAGAAGTGGTGACTCCTTTTAGATCTGCAGCAGTTACCTTACTGAGCTCATTTGGAAACAATGGAAATCATGTGCCTTGTTGAACCCATCCTGTTTCTTTATTCCCCATCCCTTCTGGAAGATCCAGCATCAGCATCACCAGAAGCCCCTTGGTCACAGGTTGGGCAGGGACAGCAACAGCATGAAGATGTTCAAAAGGATCTGTATCGTCTGTCTAGAACTCTAATCACTCCCTGGACCTGGTTGAGCATATTTCTCAGTCTTTGTAATACAATTTGCTATTTGTAAATACAAAGTGACAGAAGAAAACAACAGCTCTTCATCCTTCATGACATGCTGTTCTGGACTTTGAAGCTCACCTGTGTTTACCTGGCAGAGTGGCCAGAGACAGCAGCCAGCCTGAAGCAGAGACCTCACCTGCTACCTCTACAGTATCATGAGAACATCTGAGAAAATAAAACAGCTCCAGAATTTGGTGAAGTTTTCAACTGCCACGATCAGGGAAGCTGGGCTTATGCCTTCACAAAAACACAGGTAAGGGAAGGAGAAGCAGGTGAGCAGCAGAAGCCTGTTTAGCCCCACAGTACCCAGAGCCGCAGCGTACACCCCGTAGCACACGGGTGTTAAACACAGCCTGCTTGTCTCCAGCAGACCTGCAGGGACTGCTGTGCCCTGATCCACACAGTTGGGCACACTCACGTTACTGTCACACAACAGAGAGACATTTACACCATTAATTGCTACAGCCAGTTATGTTAAATAGGAGACAATTTAACGGATCTCAGACCTACTGTCTGAGATCAGTAACATATGTACAACCACTTAACATATGCTTAGCTCGAGGAAGGATGTAGTCCTAATGAAATCGGTGGTTTATTAGACCCTGTGGGACCAGCTCATGCACTGAGGTCAGAGCTGGAACCTCCGCTGGTGCTGGATATTCACTGCCTCACCTACAGAATAAAATTCCTTATTGTACATTTTCTTGCACTAAAAACTTTTTCTGAAGTATCTACTGCTGATCTCTGTAACAAAGAAAATGTTACATAAACCTACACTCCAATCTAATGGTGACAGGCTAATAAGAATGATGAAACTTTGCTGGCATCCTGTAAAAAGGAGAAAAACATAAACTACTATTAAACCCTAATATTTGAAATTACTGGATCTTCTTTCACAGCAATATTCACTGTAAAGTATAAGTTACATAAAAGTAAGTTATGTTAAAGTACATACATACATCCATGTAAGTTATATAAAAGGGAGAGCAGCTAACAGAAAAATTAAATGTCAGAAAATATAAGGACACTTTTTCCTTATATGATCTCAGTTGCCCACACAAACTGGGCAAAGATCTCATGTGGCTTCAGAGTCTTGTTGAGGTCGACAGGATTTTTTTTTTAGAAACCCAGGATAATGGAATAGTGGAACCCAGGCACAAAAATACTGAAATGTCAGAAATCTCTCTGGAAGTTGATGGGAGAAATGGTTTGAGCGCCATAACCCTACCACAATTTCACTACCAGGTCACTGGTACAGTGTTTGCTCACAAAGTACCTTAGCAACCATTAACACTTCATAGTTAAGCCACGTGTCTATAGGAAATGTTTTCCAAACACTTTGTTAACCAGAGTTCACTAAAGGGGAGTTTGCAGCAGTTTGTTCAAAACGTGGCAGAGTCCTTTCCAAAAGTGCCAGCGAAGTGCAGAGGATGCTCTGATAGCTGTCTGCTTCACCTCTGAAAAACCAGGTGCTGCCAGCAGCACTTCTGCTCAACAGAAGGGGCAGCACTGGAAGACATGATCTAACACCTCTATGTTAAAAGAATTTCTCTACAAAAAACCAAACCTATCAACAAAAGAAGGAAGAGCATTTCAGAGCTCCAGGAACAGTCGGAAATGGGATCAGATAGAAGTAGAAATGCAGATGTAGTTAAAAGATGTCATCACCTCTTTAACGTGTGAAGTCTTGTCAGCTGTAAACATCCATAGTTGGTCCATTTGCATGGGTGCAGAAGAGGGGGTAAAGGCTGAGCACCAGCTGCACTCCAGGGACGGGGTAGCTGGCTCCAGCCTTCCTGAACAGATACAGGGCTGAGGTGAATTCAGTTTAATAGGTTGCTACTTACAGGCTTAGACTGATTTACAGGTGTTTGCCCTGAAATATGATTGTCCATGACATCACTGCTAATCCTCTCCCATCTCTGAAACCCTCTCACTTCAACAGACAGCAATTTTTGGAGGAGAAAACCACACACCTACTGAAAAGCAACAGCGTGCTCTCAATCTCCTCCCACAGGAAGGGCAGCCTGGCTATCACACACCCGACAAGTTGTCTAGTGCAGCACAACACCAAACCCTCGGTTGCCTCTGTCACGGTGGGTGTCAGCCATCTGCATGTGACAGTAATAACAGGGATGTCACAGGGAGAGCATACACAGACCTCACATCCTCCTCCCTCGCTGCCTGGTTAGAAAACCTCCCGTTGGCAGTGCAAAGCTGAGGAAGAGTAGCTGGGCTGCTCCCACGGCGTCCAGGGGAGCAGTACTGTCCATCTTTCTCTGCTGAAGCCTTCTCTTTGTGACTTCTCCACAACTGAGTTTCCATCCATCTTGTGGGATCCCACCCCAGTCTGATAGATCTGATGGTCAGAGCAAAGTGACGCTGTACCTGGTGAATCAGTTTCTATCCCCTGCACATACCACTTCAGCACAGCAGTAATGATTTGCAGACATACATGAGAACAAGGTTCACAGTATAGGTAATCTAAACAAAAAAATTTATCTTGGGATGGAAAGTAAATTTACAAAAGCAGATAACCTTTTTTTACTGAAGTAGGTACTGACTGCATTGCATTCATCTGTCTCTTCACTTAGAGACTGCTGAGTACAGCTTCTACAATCTACCACTCACAGCAAAATACAGCTTCTAGGAGCTCAAGGCCCTGCCAAGTCCCACACACTGTGCATAAGACATGGTATTCTGGCTGCTATGCTTCACTCCATACTCACAGAAGCTGCATTTCAGCTATTTTGAAGCATAGCATCCCTCTTTCTCTGTCATTTTGGGATTTTTACCTGGCAGATATGTTGTTCTGGCAGGTGACAGCAAGTTTCCTAGCTTTGCCAGGTACCTGGGCATACTGTTGGAGAGGTGCCTTATCCATGAACCACAGCCAGGAGAACTGCAGCTGGAAGGAAAGGCCTAGCACTGGCCCATTGTATGGCCCAACACATCTACCTGGTGGGAGCCACCGAGACCTATTGCAGAGCTCAAATGATGACTCCAGGCATCTGCATATACTCAGTGTATCCCATAACTTAGAGAATCAGAAGCAGAGGCACAGGTCATCAGTTGCTTTAACACTGAAAAAGGTCCAGAAAGCTCCTATAAATCTTCACAGACTTTCCAAGCAGCTGAGCAGAAACTAAGCACAAAGCCAAACTACACAAATTAGAGAATGAAAGTTCAGAGGGATTGAGACTTTCACATCCAAAACAGCACAGAAGATGAATCTCTGTTCTGCTGTAAATAAGTCACATTGGAGCTGCAATGCTGCAGGAACAATCCCATCCAGGACTCCCCACCAATTTTCAGTGCTACAGAACTAAAACCGAGCTGCTGACGACTCTACATGCTGACGGAGCAGGGATCCCATTCCCTGCAGCATGGAGTACGAGGGACTCCTCACACACTCAGGTTTCATCTCCACTTCCCCTCTTCTTAGCTTTAACAGAACAACATTTTGAGGTATCTGGGTGTGTGCCAAGACACTGCAGACTGCCCTCCAGTTTCTGTGGATGCTCCCACTCTCCAAAAGTCTTCCTTGGGATAGACAGCTGCATATGTGTACTTTTATCCTGTTCAACTTTCCCAATGCCTTTGCCTTTCTATCCCCTCCCAGCTTTTTCTGATACATCCTGCTCCTGTTGTTCCCCCACTATGTGAGCAGATCTCTGTCTATTCTTGCTCTTTTTGCTCTCACTCTGCACAGCAGTTACTTGTTAGCTACTCAAAATCCCAATAATTTAGGTCAAAAAGCCCAGTGAATCTGATGTGGTTTGTTTCACATAAAAAGAGTGAAATTGAAAACCACCTTATTCTTCTCAACTGAAATGCTGCATCCCTATTAATTCAGGTGTATAAATAACACTCTCTAATGCTGCATCAAGGGCTCTGCTGTGTGATTAAACCTGCTTCCCTGACCTGTAATTAGAAACTTTGCCTCTGAAAGGTAGTTTGCAGAGAGAAAAGGAGAAAGAGAGAGAGAAGGAACCAGCTCTCAGACCCAACAATTTTGTTCTTAATAAATTATTCAGAGATTTTGAAAGTTGAGCTGGATTCCCATCTGCTGGCATTAAAGACCCAAAGGGAAGAAGAATTGAAGGATTCTCACAGCAGCACACAACAGAGCATGGGGCTGGAAACAAGAAGCCAGATGAAAAGTTCACCATGTCCTCTGCCTGTCCCTGCCCTGTTCAGCTGCTGCCTTTGCACGGCTGGACTTCCAACAGATCTTAGAGCAATGCAGAGCGACCCTCTGCAAGTCCCACTGAGCTAGTCATGTGTTTGGGATATAACACTAGTAGAAAACCCCCAAATTCCATGAATGCTTTACAAATGTCAGCAGAATCAGACAAGGAACATGCAAAATAGCGATGGTCACAAACACAAAAACAATATAGAGACCAGGTTGTGTGGTCCCACAAAAGTAATATATAACCTTGTCAAGACAAGTAATTTAAAGATGAATTCATTAATGATTAAACTGATCTTTTGCTCCAGGGGCAGTTAGACAGCACAGCACATTATACTATTAACGATGGCAGTCATGTTAGTTCCAACCCCAAGGGCACACCTGATGTTACGAGGTGAACTTCTCACTTGGAAGTGCAGAGATGGTAAATACTATTTTCTCCTGGATTCACAGTAAGAAAAACTATTTCTTCAGCCATTTGAACAAAAACTAAACCAAAACAAACCCAAACAAACCATTCCATCTTCTACAATGGATGTCAGCAATCTTTCCTCTTTCCATAAACTGGGGAGAGCACAAGCTTCACAGCATTGGCTAATAGGAGGACTGGCCCCAGGATGAGAGAGAGGTCTCTGGCCTTGGGTATTTGGCAGCTGTTTCCAGAGTTCTGCTTGATTTCAGATGAGAGAGATTTTGTGATGAATTCCTCCTCTGGTTACACCTATAATCTGTGTGTTGAGGGTGTGATTGACATCATAGCTTCAGTCTTTTATGTTTTCAGGCTAAGTTTGCAAAGTCTCGCACCAGGGGAGGAATCAAAAGTCTGATATTTTCTGCATAATTATCTTTTTTCTAGGAATTTCACAAGGCTGATCCAGGATTTCAGGGAAGCCTTATGAATTGAGGCACCAGGTTTAAGGGGACTTACATGAGAGAGAGGAAACCTGGCATTTACATCTCAAGGAGCCTTTGGTCAAATTACCAGAATTCACTGAATCCTCCAATGCTTTGTGTGTTCTACTATGTTTTAGTCATTTACAATTTAAACTCAAATTAAATCTACCAAAATATTAAATCATTGCTGGTAGCAACATCTTTATACCAGGCTGCCTAAGTTTGTAAATGCATGAAGTGCAGAGCCATGGAGACCACAGCCCTGGTACGGGGGGTGCAGGACTGCACGAAACAAAAGAGTCCTTCAAATTCAGTAACAACAACTTTAAGCAATCTTTTGTGTTTGTAACGTGGTAGAGTCCAAGTTTATCACAGAGCTGCCAGAACATAAATCTGATATAAACTGCTTTGGATTAGATAGCACAGCAGAAAGAGCTTTACTGGGGTATTGTGACAAGTTTTATGAACTTCTTAAAGAAACAGATCTTGGAAGTACTAGTGGCATTGTTAGATTATTGCTTTGTGTGCTTGAACACTAGCACTGAGAAGAGGAAAAAAGGTAACAACTTCAGAAATAGAACAGTACTGGAAATGTGTATTAAGACACATTTGGGTTTCAATCAGAATCTTAATTATATCTGAAGCTGAGTCCTGTGAATCCAGCATGCTCTACCTTCTGCAGATGCAACCATGGGCTCTCCTCCCCCTGTTTCTACAAATCCTCAGAGCTGAGCATCATTTCACTACTCTTTCATCAGAGGCCCTCTCTCATCTTTTAACATTGGTATGCAAGTACATAAGCAAAAAGAGGCAGAAAGAACCAGGAATTTGCTGCACATCGATTTTCAGAGCACAGTATACACAGGGACTGCCCATAGCCCCCAAGGTGACCACCTCAGCACCAGTATGGAGAGGAGCAGCCAGGCAGGCGGCTTGAGCTGCTCTGCAGGGACCAAGTTCACATTCAGCTTGGCTCTGCTCAGAATTCTGTCCAGCTCTGGGCTCCACTCTAGCCTGCCTGAGTTACCAACCAGTTTCCCTGGTTTTCAGCAAGTCACTGGCCAGAACAAGCCCACAGGGTTGGAAACAAATTTTGCCACCCTTGCTCTCAGCTGCTCCCTGCAAGATGGCTGGCCTGGCCTCTGTTTCTCATTTTTTGATGGCACTTCACCATCCACATCCCTTCCTTTGAAGATTTTCTCTCTCATACAGGGTTGTACAACACAAACCTCAGAATCACTGCACAAATGCCTCATAAGCCACCTTTCCAAACCCTTTAACTTCTCCTGGCATGTGGTGCCCCCAAGCAGGCTGTGCATCTCTTGCTGCCATCCCAACATTTTCCTCTTGTGGAATTCCTCATTCTCTCCCACAGTAGCAATTTATCATCCTATCTACCTCCTTTCTCTGAGTAAATGGGTTCTCTAAATGTCATTATCAAGTTTTCTGTGGACACCTACACGACTGCTGTAGCAGGGTACCCTCAATTCCTTCATATCAGGGTGGCAGCGTCCCCCATCATTTGGATCTGCGTTCTCCTCCAGTTCTGCAGAGGTTGCATACAAGCATATTATTATTATTATTTATCTGGTGACAGATCTTTCAGTGTGCTCAAATGATAACTTCTATAGAATGATAAAGATGAGATAAAGATATTGGTATGCAAGTGCTGTCACCCTGTTGCTTCGTTTACAAATGCAGCGGTATCTAAATTACTGCTGCTCCCCTATTTTTCCCTTCTCATTTTCTTAGTATTTTCAGAAATTAGTGATGTTGTCTCTTTCCAGTAATAAGAAGTTTGAAATTTTTGCAGTTGCTGAGATGGAGCATTTAGAAGTTGTCTAGTTCCATGAAGTCAGAGATGAACATTCAGCCTCACAAGTTTTATTTTCATACTTAAACAGTATGAAAATAAAAGGGATCCTTTCATCACTCCAACCTTGAACTGAATGAAGCACAGTTGGGACAACCTTCAGTTAGTCTTGGGGGGGGGAGGGAAAGGTTTATGTGAGGTTTTCTTAGTGACATCACAAGTGATTTCCAGATCTCAGAATAAAAGGAAAGGTTGATCCAATGTTTTGCATTATTCCCAAGCTCCAGGTTGAGATATGGTTCTACACTGGAAAATCACTCTCAAAAAATGGGAGGAATTGTTCTGCATCTTTTAAACTCTAGTGACTCTGAAGACCACCTTCCCTGTTCCTCCACACAAATATTTAATTACCTTTCAGAATGCAGGGGGGCTTCTGAAAATCAAACTGGGTTTCTGTACATCAACTGAGTCAGAAGGTGCCATTTCTACACGTCAGCTTTGCCTTGATTAAAATGATTAAAGCCTGAAGCACAATGCTGTGCTCCCTGGGACATATCTGACCCACACATTGCCTTTTCAACTCCCTGCTTTTTCCAAATCATGTACGTTGTGAGTGAATAGGAGAAACCATGTAAACAAGAACAGAAAAGGTTGTTGCGAGTTCATTAATTCTGATCACTTAATAAGCTGTAAATTGAAGTGCATGAATTCCATTCTCTTGAACACCAGGATAAATTTGAAGAATCTCTATTGACTTAATTTACACTGATATGCATTAGAATAGTTTCTGGCGCATTCAGAATCAAAATAATTATTACAGCAACATTCGAGACCAGAAGCCATCTAGTTCCCATTTAGATAACTAAATGAGGGTCAGACTTACAAAAATAGTGAATTCACCACATTAAAAAAAAATTATTCTGAATTATTTTTAATAACTCTCTGAATAGTGTTGTGGAGCCAATATTCAGACTGGTACTGATGCATTTCTGAGCTGCTTTGCTTACATGTTCCCTCAGAAATGGTGAGGAATCCAGCAGGATATCCTTCTGTGCAAGGACAAGCATTGCTTTGGAATTCTTTACTCTGCAGTTTGGTTTCTGTCCATAAAATCTCACACTGTCTTGGAAGATAAAACACTTGTGACCTTCCATGAACCAAAAGGAATCCCTTATCTAAAAGGTTCCAGGAACCCTAAGGAATCTTCAGGAACACTTCAAGTTCCTGAAACAGGGAAAGGGGAAAATATCGTAGTGAGAGAAGGAACCCGAGAAGTCTTAACAAAAACCCAATCGCTGGAGCTGCTCAGCCCCAACACCACGAACTTGCCTCTGTCTGCTGCTGGTTTGCCTGCAGGGAAGTCCCAAGAAAGCAGACCTAGTGATGTCCTTGAAGCATGCAGCTCTGAGTGTCTGAAAATGATCCGGCCGAGTGTTTAGAGAGCTCCTCCTGCCGGCTGTTTCCCTGGCAGCCCGAGCTCCTGCCAACAGGCAGCAGTTTTGGCTTGTCTGTTCAGAAGTTGGAAGTGAAGGGAGGCAAAGCTACTGCCACATTCTTATTTGTCGTAGCAATAAACCAGCAAGATCCCAGAGGGTCTCATATCACTGCCCATTTACTCTCTGGATTCTCAGACAGACGGAGACTGTGCTGCAGCCAGTGCCGGCAGCGGTGCAGTGCAGCAGAGGAGCTTGGGGAGCACATGGAGCAGGGCTGACAGTGAGGCAGGAGGGGAAGGACCCCGGGGTAAAGGGGCATGATGCCACAGTGACCAAGCAAGAAGAGTGGAGCAGGTCCAGGGACAGTAACTACGTTTGCCAGGACTGTCTAGACAAGCTGCTAGGGATGAGCCAAGTCTGAGGCCAAGGTATAAAATCAAGACAGCGGGTCAGGGTCAGGAGCAAGGTGGATAGCCAGGTGTGCACACCACTACAGCCTACCTGAGGCAAGAACCGAGGGCATCTCTCTGCCATAGCTCCCAAGGAAAGCAGGGAGGCCCCAGCAGGCTTCTCTCAGCTCTTCCCACAGCACTCTGATGCCAGGTTACACTCCTCTGTACTGGGGCAGAGCTCAAACACAGGCAGCCAAACCTGTAGGACAGGAGAAAGGTGTTGCAGAGTCAGCTGGTGCACCCAGGGCCCTGACAACACGCTGCCCAGCACTGTGAGTGGAGAACATAAATGTTACTTGGAGTGCTGACAAAAGAACCTGGGTACAAATATGCACAAGGGTTGGCAGCATGGAAGTCTGACAAGGTGTACTTGAGCTGTTTCAGGGTCTGGTCAGGAATGACCTTTGCAGGGCACAGTATGTGTGCTTTTGTTTTGCCAGTCTTTTGGGAAGTGTTTCTTTCTAAACCTGAGTAAATGTAAAACTGTCACGGGGTTATAATGGTAGAGCACCGGAGAGTTTTTCACCTGTAAGCTGAAAACAAAAACACAAATGTAAACTAATCCTGGCTTCCTAAAAAATACCCAAAACTCCTCTGTGACATTTCAACTGCTCAGTTCTTTGATCAATGTCCCAAAAGAAGAAAGCAGATGAGCCATACTGGCATCCGACTTCCTACCTCCTCAGTGGTGACACTTGGCATTGGCTAGATCTCACAGGTACCAGCATCACTCCAAGCTCCCAGCCCCACCTGCATGAAGAGATAAAACTTCCTGAGGCAACAACAGAGCTCAAGTGGCAGGTGAGAACTCTCTTCAAAAAAGGAGCTTGTTAAATCAACAGGGGGAAGACTAACCCTTTGGAAAAAGGTGACCGTGATTATCTTATTGAGTTACAACAGGAAAAATCAAAGACAGACACAGAGGAGAAGGGAAACAATGTCAGATGAGCATCCCAATAGTGTTCCCAGCAGGACTGACACTGATATACCACCTAGATAAAGCTAGCCTGCCCTGCAAAGTCTGTGTGGCTAGAGACAACAATCTACTGGAAAAGCAATATCTTTTATCAATATTGATTTTTAAAATCTCCAGATTATGTAAGCTACTTTGGAAAAGTCACATTTACAAGAGACCCATAATTTTGCTGTGATGGCCAGGGATATATTTTGTCTCCCTCTGTATGGAGCACAGAATGTATACAGACTGTTACTAAATGTGGTTCCTCTGCCAAGCAATTGTATTCCTGCACTTTGTATTTCCAGTGTGAAAACTCTAATGAAACATTTTAAACCAAAGCCGTTTCCTTGGAGCTGCCTCTGACCTTCTTTTCCTCCTCTCTCAGCCAAATCTCCCTGCCAGGATGAATTCAGACCTAATGTCTGCTCCTCCCACCAGGCTTTTGGATATGTGACAATATCCTAGTCACTGGGAGCTATGCCTGCTGGTGTCCATTGTCTCGTGTCCACTTTGGGAGAAGGCTTTTAAGGAAAAGCCCAGAAAGAAATTTATGAAGAGTCCGGTGATTTACAGGAATGGCTAACCATGTAGCTAGTTTCTGCACGCATCTGTCCGAAACTTGTGAGTCCCTGGCAATTAATTCACAAGGCTCCAGCATGGGAATGGTTCAAGGCTTAAGAAGAGGCTTTTGAAAGTTTAAAAAAAAAAAAAAGGAATGAAGGAATGTGGGGCCAATCTCAAATTAGTACGACCCTGTCCATCAGCTAGAGCCATAGTAGGATACTGGGGGAGGTGTATGGGGACTGCCTACCAACCTGCCATGCAAAGCCTGTTCTGTTCCCTAGCAGAGTCCTGACAGGCACAGAGAGCAGATACAGCCTGACCAGAGAGGAACTGCTGGCTGTGCAGTGTGGCTGTTCCGTGGGTTCAGTGACAGGCGCAGCACGGACGTGCAGTCTGGTCACACACTGCCGAGTACGACCGAGCAGCTGGATCACGATGCTGATTGTCCTCATGCAATGGAAAGAGATCCTGTAGGATCCAGGAAAGCCACTGCTCATAATGGAGATGCTGAGTAGGAAGCATTGCCCAGATGGAACTGGAGTGTTTCTGCGGGACTGGGGCTATAGACCATGAGGCAGGTGCAGCACAGGCTGCTGATGGAAGGCCAGTAAGTGCTCATGGTATGCTGGGGTACTAACAGAAGGAGAGCAAGTTTTATGCTGTATTTACAACCAGTTGTAATCTGTGGGGACATTGCATGTCCATGCCCCGTGGTGACATCTGTATCTCACTATGGGATGTCCTCCACATTGCCCACCCTATTTTGTTTAGGTACACAGAGAAATACATGTCTTGATAGAAAGCAAAACTGCTTTCTCTCAACATCTGCAAACACACTGCAGCAGCATGCAAAAACCTTTGCAAATATCTATCCAAATTCCCACATTAAATCAGTAGTTACTTGACAAATGCTTTCATTTAAAGATCAACTACCTGCTAGGAATTCACAACTAGGCTCGAGTCCTTTGTCTACAGACTCTTAACTTTTCTTATTCTGCCCCCTGTCCCCGCTTCCATCAGTGTTCTGCAATTTGCCAGCCCCCTTTATGTCTCAGTTATGTCTTCACAATGCGAGGCAGGCAGACCCATGTGCCCACAAACAGAAAAGCTCCTTCAGCTCACAATAACTCAGCAGGCCTCTGTGATTTTCAGAGTCTGCATTACTGTGTGCCCATGTCTGCTGTCAAATTACTGCCTGGACACCGGCTCCATGGCTAACCTCAGCCTTACCCCAAACATGAAACTGTCCCCAGGCCCTCAGAAACATTCATCTTCTCTTGCAGCTCTTCTTACACAAAGTGATGTAAACCTGGCTGGTGCATCTAGGAAATAAAGAACACACTTTACCCCTCCAAAGGCATGGTATGATTTTATATCATCTTTCTGCAAAACCTGTTGAGAGTGGCTGTGCTCCATATCATGCATTTAAAACACATCAAAACACATTCGAAAGGTGGACAGTGCTCCTGAGGTCTCTAAAGGAAGATGGAGATAAATTCCATTAAAAAAACAAACAAACAAAAAAACAAACAAACAAAAAAAAACCCCAATACTTCACACATAGCAGAGGCTTAAAAATAAAAATCTAAACCTTAGTTAATTTTCCTCTTTAGTGCAAGTTTTGGCAGTCCCAGGACTGTTGTAACTTCTAACTGCTTGTTACTGCTGTAACATCACAGCAGTGATGAAAAAACCCTGTGAGGAAAAACCCTGAGCACAGTTGCTCTAACTTTAGCAGCCTTCCCCCTAAAACTCCCACTACTCCATCTGAGGCCGTGAAAAGACAACAGTAATAGGAAGCTGCTCCTTGAGCTCCTACAAGGGAAACAGTTATTCCCATGTCCTGCCTTATTTAAACTGCCTGTCTGTAGGAAAGATGGCGTGCACAGATCACACACAGACCTGGAACCGAGGCAAGATTTTTTCAAGTCGTAGGTGTTATTGACTGTAATTGCTGCTGTCTGTTTCGACCTTCTCCTCGAGGTGTCTCCACCTCCCATTTCAATGTCACAGCAAAAGAAGTTCCCTGGTGGTCTGCGAAGAAGCAAAAGAGCAAATGGCAAGACAGGGCTGACATTGCTTATATAACAGAAAGGGAATGCTAAATCAACAACTCGGGGAAAGTAACGTTGTTGCCTAAAAAGAAGACAAAAAGAGATTTCATTGACTGAGGCTGCTACTAACAGCAATATTTTGCTTGTAGAAAGCACTACGTGCCCCAAATCCTCAAAATGTTTTAGAGAAAGGAGTACACTGCTATTCTTCAGGGTGTACAGAGAAAGCAATGCATGAGGCATTCACAGGGCTTTGTCAGAGTAACCGGCAGTTTACCACCAGAATGACGGGCAGAGTCCAGGCTTTTCAATCCCTGTTCCTCAGCTATGTGTATTATTTTAAAGCAGCCCTTGGATTTACTCATTTTAGTGTAGGCTGGGTAAAAAGGAGCACTAAAGCAGAAAAAAAACATGCACTCTACATCTTAAAACAAGTTTTTTTTCTTGTGGAATGGCAGCAATGATACCCTGCAGCCTCAGGTTTTCTATGCAGCCATAAAGCCTTCATCCTCTTGACTGTGCTGGTAGCCAGGATAACCCTCAATCCATATTCTATGCCCAGTGCATGCTGAGGGATGCAAAGATAACAAAGCCTGTGACAGAACTCCATCAGGGAAGTCCTTTTGGGCCCCATTTCCATCAGCTCATAAAAGGAACAGCCTGGACCCACATGCTGGGCTCTGCTAAGGCTGCTCCAGGCTGCAGCTCTTCATTTGCAAAAGAAACGACCCATTCATTTCTCTCTGACCTCCGCAGACTCTTCAGACTGCTGACCTCATCTGTGGATGGCGCCCACCACTGCTGCGAGTTTCCTCAAACAGGTGCTCCCAGACGAAAGCCTCTGCCTTCCCAGGCAAGCTGGACGAACCCAGCTCCAAGAATCCTGGATCAGGGCTCCCAGGGAGGTGCTTGTGCACAGGTTGGGAAAGCTGGGCCCTCAAAGCATTTATTTCCCATCCAGTAAAGCAGAGGCCATATAAAAAAGAGCAGATGAAAGGATGGAATTTGAGTTAACTGAAGTTAAAACAGCTCTTACTTGTGTGTGTACTTGTGTGTGACAACACAGATCTCTTCCCTGCAAGTACTGACAACTGCACGTCGGGTCAGCATGTGGCTGCACAAGCAAATCCTGTGGTTCCTACAGAGAACCAAATGGCTTGTGACTGGGGTGTCCCTGCAGCACACTTCCAGTCAGTTTTGTGTTGGTGGATGAGAGGTGACAACGATGCTTCAGCAGGGCAATCCACACACATGCAGGAAAAAGAATCATCTCTTCAGACATGCTCCATCCACAGCTACCCTGGCATTTGCAGCCTCATTATCAAGGGTATCACAACCCATATTGACTTTTGTTCTTAGCGGCCCCAGCCCAGGGAGAAGATTACACCTTTCACAGGGTAGCAAGTTTCTTGTCAAAGGTCACATTTACTTTCGGTGGCTGAACAGGGAATTCAGTGCTGGTTTTAAGTCCAAGTTCAGAGCCCTGCTCACTGGACTAATCTCTGGACAGTGACATTTTGCTGCTGGGCAGAGAGATGAGAGCCTCAGGTATGTCTGGAAGAATACCTCAAACAGTCACAGACTAAAACAATTTTTTTTAAAAAGTGGCATAAAAATAAAGCAAACTAGATCAGTTCTTGCACTGGTCTCCAAAGAACACCCAATTATCAGAATGACCATAGCCATCTTTACTAAGTGAGCCAGTTGGAAGCTGAGCTGTCTGTTCCAAGTGCCACATTCACACCAGCTCTTGCTACCTGCAGAAGGGACCTGTGAATGAGAGCCCGGAGTCTGATGCAAGAGAAACCTGGGCACCTCAAGCTGCTTTCCCCAGCAGAGAACAACCCTATTAGTTTGAGAAAGTCCCCTGCCTGCTTTCTCTCTGAGTAATTAAGAGTGAAATCCTCCTCTCTGTGACCCCAATGCTCTCAGCCTAGCTGATTTACACATGAAAGGAACCCTCTGAGGGGCTTTCTCCCTTTCACATTCACAACCAGGCAGGACCTATAAATAAAACCTTTCTGAAAACAGGAGCTTTCAAAAAGGTCTGTGTATGTGCGCAAACGTATACGGGAGAAAGGGAATGGGTGTGTGCACTTGAGTATGTGTGCGTGTTTGCATGCATATGTGAAGAGCGGGTGAGAAGATCGTGCAATCACACACCAGCCCGCACGCAAACAAGTGTACTCAGAGAAGCACCTACACGGTGCCTGAGTGCGCACAGGTAGTAGGGAGCACTTACAAGAGGGAGAGGACATGTCCAGGCTGGTTTCCAGCTAACAGGGTTCCAGTGGACCTTCACCCAAGTCATCTGAGTCACTCTGGAGTTACATGTGAAAAAAATGAGAGCAGATTTAGACCCAGTTGTGCATATGAGAGTATGATTGTGATGCACCTTCCCTCCACAAAGCAGTACTCACAGAACAAAACACTGGTGCTTTATATGGCTTTGGATATAGTGTGGGAGGTAACTGAGTCAGGGCTCGTGGTGTGTGCTCCCATTGCTTTGACATAAAGGGAGACTTTTAAAAGGCTGCAACTCAGCCACCCAAGAGAGAAAGTGATACATTTTCCAGGACTGTAATTGTCTAAAAGTAATTTTGGATTTGTTGGAACACAAAACCCCTCAAAGTTTGAAATTAATGATGCCATGAAAATGAAGGTCATGAAAATCAAAGACAAGACCTGCCCTTACAGCAAGTTACAAATACAACACAAGCCAGTATGACTCTCCCTGGGCTGCAGCCCTGTCCACCCATGTATCTGCAGTCAGGATATCTGCCCTTCCATGACGCCTCAGGAGGACCCACGCGGCTCCAGGAATCTGCGTGTGACCCTCTCCTAACACACTAGGTGACACAGAGCTCTGAGCTGAGCCGGGACACACGGCAGGGTTTTGCAGAACAGGTACTGCTCTGCAACTCTTTGTCCCCGTAAGAGACAGCGTTTCAAGACCTGTCTACAACGTGATCATTTGAAAGGGGCAAACCTCTCACTGCACCGCTCCTGAGCAGCGGAATCATTTGCTTACTGGAACTGCACCCCTGCTCTGGGCTAATGGCGATAGCCGGGCTGGAGACTCTAGGGTGCCAGGTGGGGAAGGGTGCTGCACCCTGCACCGCTCTGGCCTCAGCACTGCTAATCGCCGCTCTTAGATCTCTCCCCTACTCAATTCTTATGCAAACCTTTAGAAGAAGCAGGCAGGAAAAAAGCACAAGGTGGGCGACTAAGGAGCGCAAAGCCCCACAGAAGTGCAAAAGGCGCAAAACGTTTCTTTTGCCAGTTCAAAAAACTTCCAGCTACTTGCGCTAGGCAGGAGTGCGGGAGCACAGAGCTCTGAGTACCGAGCTCCCCTCCTACCGAGCTCACAGCTAAAGCCCTCCCCCAGTTCCCAGGGTCTTCAAATGAAGATTTGCATAGTACTTCCAGATCATTCCCGAGAGAAGGGACAATGGCTCTCTCAACGCCCTCTTCCCCCCTCCCTCTTTCACTTACAAAGCTGATAAAGCCCTGGTGAAAAGGGGAACAAAGGATTTACAGATGGCAGAATATTGATTTCTGCTGTTCTGGGACTACAGGGAGAGGATGAAGAACCCCCCAGAAACTCTGTGAAGTTTGAGACACACCGGGGCTATCTCTGCAGCCGACTCCGCGCTCGTTAACAGAGCGATTCATGGAGGAAACATCGCTGGTCGAGAGATGAGCAGGTCCCTGAAAACTTGAGTACCCGGAGAGAGATGAGATGATGAGATCAGAGTCTGAAATCCCAGTCAGCACGTTCGTTGTTCCCAAGCCTCCTAACCGGAGCGGCACCTCCGGCGAAAGCAGCTTGCCACCAGGCGGGCCGGGCCGGCATTGCTCTGAGCGCCTCCCGAGGCAGACGGGGCCGGAGGCTTTTATGGATCCCAGCTCGCCCGAGATCCACGCGGTTATCCGAGTCCTTCCCGCTGCACCTAGGGAAAACAAGAAAAAGGAGAAAGACGAGGCTTGGAACGCAGCATTTGATTCCAAACAACAGCAGAACCTCTCTATCTTACAACTCTCCAACTCTCAGGGTGTCCTCCCACCTGTTTCTTGCCTCCCCAAAGCATCCCTGTGCTCAGTACCTATAAGCACAAGCTTTCTTTCATGCTACAAACTTTCTTTACAGCTTAGTGGATCAACAGCACCTCTACTGAACACGAGATCACTGCAGTTATTCATATTTTGCTAAACCAAACTGTGATACCATCCAAAGCATTCAAATCAGGTGCTGCACATCAGTCACTGCTGGATGCCCAACAGGAGGTATTTGCTGGGTAGCAAAATTAGATTTATAGGTCTGGCCCATGCTGTGCTCTCAAAGCAACTTTTTATTTTTCCCCTCCCTTTCACTTTTTCGGGGCTAATTTAATCACATCTTCTGCACTCTGAAAGCTCCCAGCATGCTGGATCTTTCAGAAGAACATACATGTTGAAGTTTCCTCAAAAAGCTGAATTTAAGACCAGGGTTTTAAAGGTGATAAGCTAGTTTCCAATTCAAGTCCCTCAAGTAGGTCAGTTTTGGGAAAAGTCAGAGAAGGTCCCTTCCATAAGGCAGGGGTGCATTCCAGTGAGTGCCACACAGCCTAACAAGATCCTGTTTAAAACCAGTGCAATTCAGACTGTAATGAAACTGGCACCATACTCGTGTTCAGGACAGTCCTGAACTCTCTGAGAGACCCTTGGAGTTTCATGAATGAACAAACTGTGTGGTTTGTGAAGTGAGTGAGCCTGGGAAGGCTGTGCTAAGGGCCACTACTTCACACTTCTCTCTGTGAAGATTTGAAGAGTAGAGGAGTGAAGGCATCAGATAGAACTAGGGAAAAGCACACCTTGGCTGCTTTTACCTCCTGCCAAATACCTGCACATTGTCTTTTGAGGCTCCTGCAGCAGCACAGCTCACACATTCTTTTTATTTAAAGAATAGCACTTCATGCTTATTTTCTCACCCTCGACAGAAATTTGGTTCTTGTTTTACTGCTCCTTTTTTGTCTTCTCTCCTTTGTCTATTGCTTACTTATAGTCCTTTTGGCTACAAATGAGTGGTTTGATTTTGTAGGTTATAGCTCTTGCTATAAAAACAACAGTGTGATTTGCTTCAGGATACAGACCTTAACTTTGGTTTCATCACTTCTATATTACAAAAAATAATCCTTACATCTTCTGTTCCCAAGAAAAGTTATGTGCAAATTCCTTTTTAAAAATCTGATACTATTTATCTCATAAGCCTAAATACAAAGGATTGCTGAAAGAGGTAACTATGTAACTACAGAGTAACAAACACATCAAAGTACTTGTTTACATTGCAAAGATACAGCAAACACTAACAACTGAGAAATATTTTTATGCCAAGGTATGTTTCACAACAGTCATCTTACCCACGTGCTACACAGTGAATTCAGGCACAAGTCCTTCTCCAAGTGACAAAAGGAACTCACACTCCCCACACATGGATCCACAGGGACCACACACAGGTCCCTCCATCTAACAACCATGCCATACATCAAACGAGCTGTACCACATTCTCTGGTCTTGCCAACAGAGATGTGAACAGTTCCATGGGACAAAGGTGAAACATGAGCCTGTGCTACCCCTGGCCAAAGCAGCACTCTGCAGCAACATAATCCCAAAGCAGGACAGAGCTCCCACATTTTCCTTCAGCTCGTCTTCTTTCACAGATAACTACTTCACATGACAATCAAACCTCCTCCTCCCAAAAGGACATATGTTTTTAGGAGGAAGATGTGATTCCATCACCATGCTTTCACAGACCAGACCTTTCTACCCCCTTCCTCAAATCCCTGTTTCTCTACTTTCCTACTCAGTGCATTTCAGTCTTTGCATCCACTACAGAGTGGGTTTCTCCTGTTTTGCTGCAGGGCTTTAAGCACTTGCAAACATATTCGCCCTCTCCATAGCTTCTGTCAAGGTCAAACAGCCAGCTACCAGGCTCCAAGTAAGATTCATAATGAAACAGGATATTGATATTTGCAAATTACTGATGATAGTGGGTTTTTTATTTTTTTTTCTCAAGACTTTGTGCGTATTCAAGTGATGTTATTATTTCAGTAGAATGATCTCAGGAACCCACATAATTAAAAACACATCAGTAATTACAAAATCGTATTTCATTAGCAATAAACATCTTTTTACTGCCATGATTGAAACATATTTTATGTGCCAGCAGCAGGCATGGTCCCCAGGGTGAAAAAAAAAAAAAGTCACACCAACAGGTCTAACAGCCCTTCCCCGCTGCTGCCTTGAACAAGCTCAGATGCAGCTGTGTGCTGATGGGGAACTCCGCACGGGATGCCAGGGCTGATGCCAGGGCTGACTCCTGGCTGCCGCACTGACCGCACTTGAGAACACCCAGGCTGGCAGCCACCCCCCGACTGTCTGCCCACGATGCCGTCCAGCAGCGGGCTTCCCNCAGCCCGCTGCCGCTCAAGGTCAGGCTCACGACGGGCGCTCAGTGCGCATGCTCAGGCTCGGCGGAGGGTGGGGCGCGCAGGTGCAGTGCTGCCTGTCGACCGCCGCCATTTCCGGTTCCGGTGGGCGCCCGTGGAGGCCGAGAGGATGGCGGCGCTCGGAAGGGTGTCACGGCTGCTTCTTGGCGCCGCCGCCCCCCGCTCCCTGCCGGGGCGTAGCATGTCGGCCGCGGCGCACGAAGGCGGCGGAGGTAACGGGTCTCCATGGGGCTGGGCCGCAGCCGAGGCTGGCGGACGTGGCGCCGCTGCCCTTGACAGCCGGTGTCCTTCGCTGCGGGTCCGTGGCGCTCGGCTAGCCTGGGCTGCGTTGGCCTCGGCGAGGGGCCGCGGTCTACCCGGGAGAGNCAGCCGCGGGCTTCCCTGCGGGCACAGCTCCCGCCCAGCGCTGCCCCTCCACACCCAGTATGCAATTGGGTGTTTTTCATCTATCACTGCGCCCCAGCCCAACAGCTCCTCCGCTCCCCACGGCTGCCGCTGCGCCTAACCCACCCAGCGCAGCCCCCGNCACGACGGGCGCTCAGTGCGCATGCTCAGGCTCGGCGGAGGGTGGGACGCGCAGGTGCAGTGCTGCCTGTCGACCGCCGCCATTTCCGGTTCCGGTGGGCGCCCGTGGAGGCCGAGAGGATGGCGGCGCTCGGAAGGGTGTCACGGCTGCTTCTTGGCGCCGCCGCCCCCCGCTCCCTGCCGGGGCGTAGCATGTCGGCCGCGGCGCACGAAGGCGGCGGAGGTAACGGGTCTCCATGGGGCTGGGCCGCAGCCGAGGCTGGCGGACGTGGCGCCGCTGCCCTTGACAGCCGGTGTCCTTCGCTGCGGGTCCGTGGCGCTCGGCTAGCCTGGGCTGCGTTGGCCTCGGCGAGGGGCCGCGGTCTACCCGGGAGAGCTGCAGCCGGCGCGGTCACCCCGGGGTGCCCACAGGGGAGGGAGATCTCCCCTTCATGATACTGGGGGACCCGCGCGGTGGGGAGGGGCGCGACGCGATTCCCCCGTGACATGCTGATCGCGTCTCACTGACGCCAGCGGGAACGCTGTCTGTCGGGGGCTCGGCTAACACGTTGTTGTGGCAGCTCGCCTGTGGAAGATCCTGAGCTACGTCGTGGCTCTGCCCGGGGTTGGTGTCTGCATGCTGAACTGCTACCTGAAGGCGCAGCACGGCCATGAGAGACCCGAGTTTGTCCCATACGCTCATCTCCGGATCAGGACCAAGGTAAGCCTGCTGCCCAGTTTTGGGTTGGGTTGATTTTAAATTCTTTCCCTAATTGTGGAGTTTCATCTTATGTTAACTGCAGTGTCTTGTTCCCTCGCCTACCACACACGTAGCTGTGATCTCAGCTCATGGCTTTGTTTCTGAGACAGCGAGAGAGTGTCTCACAGCTGAGGTGAAGTACCTCTGGCATTCACAGGCCTTCCTCTGCCAAGTAATCCCGCTAATGTCTTGCTGACAAACATTTCAGTCCTAGAGCTGCCGTACTTAAAGCTACCAAAGTGATCCCACATCCTCAAGACTGGGGTCCAACAGCTCATGTGTTGGTAAGAGTGAGGATCCTGTTGTCTAGCGACGGGGAGGTTGTTTTCCAGCTCTTCCTTCCTACGGCCTGGGAACAGATACCAACTTGCTTAAGCCATAAACCCATCATTCGAGCCCATGGTGCTGCTATTCCCTGCGCTGTACAGATCTCTCAGCTGCCACTGGCTCATTTTCTTTTTTCTTCCAACAGCCTTTTCCTTGGGGTGATGGGAACAAAACTCTCTTCCACAACCCCCACGCTAATGCTCTCCCGACCGGTTATGAAGATGAACACTGAGATCCTGACCACAGCCAGATCTTTTGGCTCTTCCTGACTTATACCAGAATGTTGTGTGGGAAACATCATTTAGGGAACCATCACTTAACTTGTTCCTTCTACGATGAAGCTGAAGGGTGTTGCAGCCTCTGTATGTGTGTAGAGGTCCTTTAAATAAAACAAGTCTGAACTTGAGTTTAGGACTGACTTTTTTGTTGATCTGAATCCCTAAGTTCTTGATTAAAACAGGGAGGTGACAGGAGGTGTCCCACAGGATACAGGGCAGGAGTGGGGGTTTGGCTACCTGACTGTCGATACCTGCTTCTGGATCTGCAAGCATTAGCAACGGGAACACATCTGGCATGGGACATTGCTTAATTTCATATGCTTCATGTCTGGTTTAACTGATGCCTGTAAACTGTCAGCCAGATGAATAGGAATCAGCCTCATACTAATTAAAATTCAATATATACTTAAGCACACTCTCCATAATCAGCTACTGCAATATTTATTAGTAGTCTCCCTTCTGGGAGGAGTGGCAGCAAAGATGTTTAATTAATCTCTGTGCACCTCCACAATGTTAATCTTCAGCTCAAATTTATCAGCACACATGTTGCTCACAACTCTGCTTTTCATAAAGCTGGGGGCTGGTTGTACAAAGTCTAGTACATGTGTTAAAAACGAAAACAACTTTTGCTCCATTGCATAAGTCTGTAAAATGTATTAGTGTCACTCAGAAGCTTCTTAACCTAGAAGACCTTAGTTATCCTCCAAAGTTAACAGCCAACTCTACAGCCTTGAGTCTGTTCTAATATTAATTTTGAAGTTTTCCTTCTCGGCACATAACCATTTCCTAGTTCTTTCTGCAACATATAGATTTTTTCTGCAGGGTACAAAAGAGAGGGCTATGTCTTCGCTGTCATTATCACTGTTTTTCCCAAAAGGAAGAACACAGCACATGACTGGATATCTTGCTGCTGAGAGGAGTGATGGATGGCAGATGAGCAGCTCAGTGGGTGCTGCGGGACACTCCATGTTTTAATGCAATTTATTTCATACACTTGGTAGCAAAATGACTGCGGAGACAAGCTTTTCTGTGCTGAAAGCATAGAAAAAGGCACTGATGGGTGCAGTGTTTTAAGGCTGACAGAACTGCACTATGTTCATTCCTACACAAGTACCACAGAAAAGCAAACTTTTCTTAAGTTATTCTTTAAAAACAAGCCCCTCAACAATCTGCATACCTATCAGTCCCAAAAATTCTATTTACAGTGCCCTGGGAAAGACTTTCCCCATCACTTACTATCTTTCTTTGTACCCAAGCAACCTGACAGTGGAAGTGTCAACAGCCTGTTAGCTTGCCCCTGTGCTGACAGGACAGGGGAACAGGAGTGTGGCTCACCTAGGCTACCCCCACCTGCTGTCAATGACATGGGGAACAATGGTGCTGTCTGCTGCAGCTCTTGATCCTCTGCACAGGTTCCACACTGTGCTCAGTGTTTGGGGTCATTACTGAGGGTTGTGGTGCAGACAAGCCCGGTACTATATCTGAAAACAGCATCTTTGTTTTTAAATTACAAAACAAATAAATAAAAATCCACAGTAAAACCTCTGAGGGATCCCTCAAATAGTAATGAGAAACGAAGCGTGAAGCTCACTTTTCCCCCACTATAATCCTAGGAGAAATAGCAGTTGACTTATTTTTTGTCCCCAGGCAATATTCTTTTCATTTTTACAATATTTTTAAAAACAACAAATAGTTGTTTACAGTCTTATGTGTGAAGTGCATGGGGTTGAGGAGCAGGAGGTTTACTGCTGGAATGTATAATGTTAGGAGAGAGAACCCAACTCCAGCACTGTTTTCAGTACCTCAGACAAGGCTGAAGAAATAGCCTCTGCATTAAAAGTGTTCTCTTCAGCTTCTGCCACAGGCCACCTCCATTCCTCCCAGGAGTCACAGTCAGATGCTCCTGGATAGTTGCCTACCTGAACAAAATAGAACTTTGTTACGTTTATTTTAACTAAGTTATTGCAGGTCCAATAGCGTGCTTCTATACCATCTCTATTGCTGATACAAACATGCTTTAGCCCCTCAGCATTCAGGATCACATAAACCAAACTTATTTCACCAAAATTCAGCAGCAGAGACAAAACAGAGTGAATTCACCTCTTTCAGAGTCTCTTTAAACACTTTCAAGGATTATATAAATAGACAGAGGAATTTTCTAACAATGCAACTCCTAGCTCAGTCCACTCCAAGAAGGACTTTCCTGTTACAGAGTACATTCAATTGGAAGTTAGTTCCAATAGCTGCATTCCCACATGATTCACTGAGGATGAGGCAGTAGTTACCACATATCCAGCCTTTTTCTTTCTTTTTTTTTTTTGTGGTGGCTGTTTATACAAGCAGAAGCAAGCTTCCTAGTAAGCAGCTTAACAAAGGTCTTGTCCTGGTGGCCTTTAGGCTTATGATGCCTGGTGATGTTGCTTCAGCCAAAGGCTCATATTAGTGACTCCATCCACACAGTTGATGTCAGGAGGAGTTTTCGGTTTTTCCTTTGCTTGGGCCCATGAACTCCAGGCCTTCAATGGGTATGTCCTTTTCCTTGATTGCTTTCTGAAAAGAAAAAAAAAAAGCAAACCAAAAAAATTAAACATGAAATGTCTTTAAGCACTAAGTGATGCAATCTTTGCTACAAAACATGATGTAGAAAAAGTAGGCTTAAGACTGTTTGGATAAAGCTTCAGTATCAGAGATGCTCACATACACACGAAGAACTCATGCTAAACTACAATCCAGATCCTACCCCATAAACATCCCACAGCCTGTAAACAAGCAGGTTTACAAAGTTACATCAATGAGAAAAGCGCAGAGGGATGCCTGCAGAAAATTCTACATCTCGACCAACTGTCAGAATGAGGAAACAGGACAAATCACAAGGGGCATGCTGCTGCAGGTGGAGGCTGCTCCTGGGGCTCCCAGGAGAGTGGTAAGAGGAGTAAGTGGTTTGCAGTAACAAACTCTATAACTTACAGAGTTATAAAGCAGGTATGTTTATTCCAGTGCTGGGGTGCAAGGGGCTAGCGCCTGCCAACTTGCACAGCTAACAGCTGGATATTTACTATACAAAGTTATGCATATACATAATATAAAAGTGAAAAAGGTTGGGTTATTCAAAACAGTTCCAGGTTTTCATCCCCTCCCTCCGGGACTTGCACACTGACACTGCTATCTGGTGGTTATGGGCCAGGGTCTCTGGGAGGAAGGCCCTGAGTCTTCCTTGCACTGTCCTTTTCACCTTTGGTATGGAATGTTGAGCTGGCAGCTACAAGGTCAGTCCGTTCTAGTTCATCTTGTTTACTTCTGGTTATTTGCTTCACATCTATTTTGCTCTGTTTATATGTTCATCATTATTAGCTATATCCTGCTTAGCAAAAACATCTGTTGGCCTCCTACTGTCTAACTTCACTTGATTTAACACTTCTAGCTAATAATGTTCCCATATTTCATTTATTAATCTAAATCCTCACTAAAATAAACTTCCTTAATTATCTTTAAACCTAATCACAATACCACTCCCCTATGTAAGAGTTCCAAGAGTTTTTCATAGGTTTCCCATCTCCAGTATCATAAGGCCGGCGGAAGCCCAGTCGGGGGGGAAAGCCACCCGGGCATACCAGACCCAGGCGCGGCGTGATGCCATCGGGTACCGGCGTCACAGCGCGGGGCGGCGTGAGCACGCACCTGCACGCAGAGCTGGTAGCGCTTGAAGAGCTGCCCGCAGGGGTCCCCAGCGCTTTCTCCCTTGAGGAACTTCTCGGCGAACCACCGGTTGAAGCACTGGTCGTACTCGCGCTTCAGCTCGGTGCACCCCTCGCCCACACTGTTCATGGCGGCGGCCGAGCGCCCCGTCACCCTGCCGGCCGCGCCGCAGCTCTGACGCGCTTCCGGCGCGGGGCGGTGACGCAGCAGGGCGCCGCTGGCAGCGCGCGATGAGGGCGCCGCTGTTTCTCGGCCGGTGGTCCCGGGTGGGGCGGTTGCCGGTGCCTCCGGTCCGCGCCTTGCTGAGGGCGCCCGGCGGATCCCTGGCTCCGGTTCCCCCGCGCCCGGCGTGGCAGCACGGCGAAACGCAGCCGCCCCCGCGGGTAGGGCAGCCCGGCCGGAGGAGAACGGGGGACGGGGCGAGCGGAGCCCTGAAACGTGGCCCCGGGGCGGGAGGTTGGGGGGAGCGGTCGGGGATGGTCTTCGGGCATGGTCTTCGGGTCTGGTTAACTTGCCAAGAACGCGCAAGAGGTCAGCGAGCCTCAGCAGACGTCAGAACGGGCCGTTAGTTACATACCGGCCTTTGCCGCCGTCGGCCGTACTCGTCTCTCTACAGCAAACAGTGACGGTGACAGTGCTGGATCACTTGGAGCGCCTGGCCCTGGTTGATTTCCGCGATGCGGAGGGCGTGGAGCGGCTGCAGAAGGCGATCCAGTTTGCCGATCAGCTTCATGAAGTGAACACAGATGGTGTAGAACCCATGGACTCAGTCCTGGAGGACAGGTAATGGGTGACAGGCAGCTGCCTCCTTTTACCTACTAGAGTATCAAACCACTTGCTTCCATAACTTTCTTCCCTTTCTGGGAATCACCCTGGCTATACATTTGGCCTCTGCTTACAGAGGAGTCCTAGCGTGGCCTTGCATGGAAGGGGGGTGTCGTGGGCACCCATCACCTTTACGTGTAAGCATAGCACAGGTGAATCACAGAATGACAGGGCTTGGAAGGGACCTCAAAAAATCACCTAGTCCAACCCGCTGCCAGAGCAGGATCACCTAGATTAGGTCACACAGAGACACATCCAGACTCCACGACCTCTCTGGGCAGCCTATTCCAGTGCTCTGTCACCCTCACAGTGAAAAAGCTTTTCCTTATATTCACATGGAACCTCCTGTGCTCCAGCTTGCACCCATTGTCCCTTGTCCTCCAGTTCCTTTGTCTATCTTGCTTGTTGTGCGTGATCTGCATGTGCCGCTCCCCAGATATGTTAGTGGCAGTCTTAGTTGCTGCAAAATATTCCAGTACTCGTCTTACTGCTTACTTCAGCCAAAGGCAGGTTTAGAGATAAGCCACGCTTCCTACTTCATAGAATACCTTAAAGATGGGCTAGTAATTTTTCTAGTAACTTTTGTCTTTCAGGTGTCTGTACCTCAGAGAAGATGATGTTACAGAAGGGAACTGCATGAATGAGCTGCTGAAGAATGCCAAAGAGAAAGTAGAGGAATATTTTGTAGCTCCACCAGGTATTGTCTTGCTTATAAAAACCTCCTAATCCTGCTTGAATTAACCTGAGGAATATAACTGCCATAGCTGTGTTTACTTTCAGAAAGACTAGCTAGTAATAAGGAAGTAATAAAATAACTGAAACCATCCATGTAAAACGTTCTGCACTCTGTTGATCCCAAAGCAGTTCAGCAGCTCACTGTACTCTGAAGTTACTGCGCACGTTGAGCAGTGACTTACAGGACTGGAATAAACTGGAGGAGTGGTTTTGTGCTAAGTTGTACTATTGGGAAGGTAATTTGCTGCTGGTCTGATGCAACTTTGTTTCCTATCAGGTAACATCCCTTTACCAAAGCTAGAAGAACGAGATACTTTTCTGCAGAGCTGTTAGCAAAAGCCCAGAACTCAAATGATGTTTCTGTATATGTACTTGAAAAAAGGAAACTTCGTGCAGTCACGGCTGAAATACCTCGGAATGTGTTTTGATCACATGGAGAGCACTTGCAAAACAATTTACAGAAGGAGAAAGGTATAAAAGGTTCAATAGTGCTACTGAAATACTTAGTGTTTATGAAGCTGAAAGGCATCCTGACAGGTGACCTTAAGTGTTTTTATTTAACAAAGTGAATTAGATGTGTTTCTTTTAGGATACTGAGTGGCTTAAAGAGAACATAAAAAGACAATGCTTAAAAAAACCCAGAACACTGTTATTTTTGCTTCAACAAGTTCATCAGGAAAAGGAGAGGTTGGAAGGCTGTATTTGCTTCTCACCTTTAGCTCGACTCTGGCTCTGCCCTGTCAGGAGTAACAAAGTCTGTTGTGGAGGAGGAGTCCGTAACACTGCTGAGTGTCTCTGTCACCTGCAGATGAAACAGATTTTCATTGTGGAAGAAAAGGCACTTTCAGAATATGATTCACTCAAATATTTTGCTTCTACTGAATATTCATTTTCTCTCTGTGACCTGTGTCTGTATGGGTTACCTTCTGTTTCCCACATTGTATTTTTATTCTCACAAATTAAATACCTGGAGTTGTACATAATTTGGGAAAGCACTTTTCAAATACAGAAATAACTGCTATAAAATAAAAAATCTTTGCATTAAGTATTTCCGTCCACCAGATGTATATCTGTAGTGGCACTGTCAGTGTTTTCTGGATTAAACATTTTTCTCCTTTTCAAGCAAAACACTGCTGGTTTTATGTTATTTAAAATACACCGTGTGGCTAAACTTACTGTAAATAAAGGATACCATTACTTGTGAACTTGGCATTTCTGTTCTGTTGGCATAGAGAACTAAATACTTACTATAACTTATTTTTTTTGTTGGAACAGGTTATAGAATTTAGTGTTGCAGGCAGATGTGCTAGCAAGAAGCAGCAGTAACTGTTCTTCCTGGATAATGCCCCAGCCAAGTACAGATTTAGGAATCCAGAAGTATTTATTCAAACTTGATCTTTTCTCATGCATAGAGTTATGTCCTGAGCTAAAGTGGAATTTTCTTCAGAAGTGCTAGAGAAAACCCCTGAAGTTACAGTAATAGGAATTCTGAGTTTGCTTTTGCAGGCAGGAGAAGGAAAAGTAAGTTCCTCCACTACTGTGTAGGCACATGACTGCCCTTAGGGCAGAAACTCACCTCATGAGATGGTAACTGACGTCATCCAGCTTGCACAGTGCAGTTCTGTATTGTTTTGCAGAGAAAAGCCATTTCTCCCATTCTGTCTTTCTGCATGACAAGCACCACCAGCTTGGTACCTGTGTCCCTCCTTGCCTTCATAGTAACTGTTCCTCATGTGAACTGCATCTTCCCCATACCTGCAAGCAACGGGGGGATATGCTTTAGAGATTAATGATGGACACACTGTTTCTAAACATCTAAAAAAAAAAAAAAAAAAGTCCACCAAGCCTATTAGAAGTATCAAAGTTTGAAAAACACTGAAAAAAAATACTGAAGAGTTTGAGCAGCACTGGTGTGAGGCTGAGGCATTAGTGGCTGAGTCTTAATGCGTGCATAAATGCTGCTTTGACAAGTTCCCTCTTGGGCCATTCATTATGTGCCACCTATTTAGCAGAAAGCCTGGGCTGAGTGGAAAGGACTGCAGCTTGTCTGCTGGCATGAGAAATTACAGCCACTGGATAGGATCCTCTTTCCCTCGCCACCCTCAAAAGCTGCGTGTTTGGTGAGCTTTCAACTGGTTGGCTTCTTTTTTCTGGAACTTATTTTTTTTTTCTTTTCATATTTCTCAGGCAGAAAGTGAGAGGAAACACTTGTCCCACTCTTATTTGTGCAGTTACTTCATTATTTATTTAAGTTTCCATAATATACATGCATACATATATGCATAAAACATGTAATCATTATGATACTTGAATTCTCTCAAGGATGTTGAGTTAAAATCATTATCTAACCCCACTAATCCAATTCTCTGCAAAGCTGTAACACTTTAGCAGTGCTTTAGTCTAAGGCTTTTCAAGATTGAGACCCTGCAAATGCTACAAGTTTTACAAATATACAAGCTCAGCCTAGAAGTCTTTTATGATGCATACATAAACCATGACAAGTAAAGACCTCCAGTCATGCCATACAACAAGTAGAGAATTCCCAGTTTGAGAAATCCCCACTACCGATTTTGGCAGCCACATTTGACCATCAGCGAGGATGGTGACAATGTTACTTCAAAGAATAAGGAAGAGGAATTTGAGAGTGAACTGCATGGCCAAGGAGCTTCCAACCAGACAGATCAGCAAATAACTTTACAAACAACACGCAAACCAACAATTTGCACAAGGATGACTCCACACTCCCAGTGCAGCATGGACTAAGCTTAAATCTGCCAGTTCACTGCCGCTCCCTACCCACATACTCCAGGAGAGAACAGACTGCCTGATGCTTGTTCCCTACAGCCCAAACTGAGTTAAAAGTGGAAAACACACATTTCCTTAATGAAGGGCTTTGTTGCAGCTTCACCGCTAAGGGAATTAGCCTTTACCCAGACACCTGCAACCATCAAAACAGAAACCCCAGCAAACGCCGGATGAGCTGCCTGTAGGATGTTAGTGCCTAAGCCTACCCTTGGCATGTCTAATGTGGTGGGTGTTGTGCCCCACGGGATGGTGTGAAGCCCCCCTTGGGCCCTGGCTGCACTCTGAGGTTGGGATGAGATGCTCTTCATGGTGTCAGTTCACCTGCTTTCCCTTAGGGCCTCGACGCACAAGTGGGTCTGGATCTAGGTTAGATCTTTAGAGTATTCACAATACAATTTATAAACCCTGGCAAGTGACTAAATATAGCCAAGGACTAATAAAATCCCTATTTGTGAATTCATTGTAGCTGCAGTGAGGCAAAAATAAAGTACATATGTGAAATTACTCATCTTTTTTTTGCTGGTTAATAGATACAGCAAAAAGAAAAAAAATCTGTTTGGTTTAAAAAAAAAACCCAAAATCACAAACCAACAGCACCAAAAGGTCAGATTCTAAGATGTTGTAAATGTATCTAGTTTCCCTGGAGACCATGTAGATGACTTGCACCTGCTGAGATTTTTCCACTACTCTATAGATCTCTTAACATATAAAATTGCATTAGAAGCCCTGGCATACAGATTCTAGGTTTACAAGGAAAATGTCAAGATGGAGGTTTCTTCAGTTTTATGGAAAAAAAAATAAAAAGGAAGTTGGTTTATTGCTAAGAATTATTATTTTATGTTTTGATAGTAACTAGCAGTGCCAGGAAAAAATCTCTTATTAGATATCATGATTCCATATTCAACACAAAAAAAAAAAGCCTCAACTGAGAAGTGTTTACAATCTAACCTCCATTTGTAAGAGAGATCTCAGGATATGCCTTATTCATTACTCAATTTTCTTTGGTATGTCTTCTACTCCAGCTATCATCTCCTGTATGTATTTGTTCTGCCTTCCCCTGCAGCTATGTCCTGAGGGAAACTATACTTTTATATTCGAGATTAAGAAGTCAGGCTCTAATGTTTCTCTTTAAAGACGTGTATCTCAGGCTTTAATGTTTCTTGTTAATGACGTGTATCTCACCCACACTGACATTTCCTGCAGTCGTCATCACATCTGTTCCTTCAGCTAACCATTTCTTAATAAATGCACTGAAATTTGCCAGCAGCTACCAAACACAAACACCTCCTCAGAGATCATTGTAAGTAGAAGATTGTTAAATAGTTCCATTCTGTCAGCATAAAACCATCTACTGCTTAAAGAACCATTGCTGGTGCTGCAGATACTACACGCAGTTCTGTAAATTAATTGCTTGGTGTGGCCCTATTCAAAGCTTCTTCAATTGCTAGCACACAAGGTCTGTTATGCCCTTTCATCCCTTGATTTCTTTCAGAGTTGTCCCTAACACATGTTCCTGATGGCAAGACAGAAAGCCAAGCAGTGAACTGCATCTGTTCCAATTGGAATGCTAATACTTGGAAGCTAAAATCAGGAGTTATTCTGACATAATTTAGTGCTACAAAAGTAGTAATAATTTTAATATTTTGGGGACAGTATATCCGTCTGAGGTTGCCTCAGAGCTTGCAAAAACAAAAGACTGCTCACAGTTACGCTACTTGTGCTATGAATGATGCTGAGCTGGTAACAATGCAAACATTAAAAATATCTATTTCAAGTGAGGTGGATGACTGCTCTTGAGTTTATTTCCCAAGGAAATGGCAGTCCCACCAACCACTATTTGAAAATTTTAAAGTTATTCCACACTTTTTTTTTGCTGTAGACATGGTTCAGAGTCCTATTATTAACAGATCACCAGCTCTGGATGACTCAACAGCAATTTTCTAGCTGCTGACAAGAGTATAAGCAGAAAGTGCCCCAGGGAGAGTGAAACTAACAAAACGGAGCACTGGGGATCTCCCAAAACATATTGCTTCATTAAAAAGAAAAAGGCAAGTGTCACAGGAATGGTGAGGTCTGCAAAACATGCCTTAAATGAGATGCAAGAAGTCTGATGGATTCAGTTCATTGAAGGAACAAAGCATAGAGTTGACTTGATCACACTTGGTAAACATGGGTAAAAGGTTTCTATCAGTGGATGTCTAGTCTGAAAAACAAGGGCAGACTGAAAAGAGACACATCAATGGGAAAGATGATCAAACGCCCTGAAGTTGATCCTTCCTCCAACATAGTAGGGACTCTCCTCTAAGCAAGGGGCATTTTATCAAAAGAGCTATCCCAGTTCAAGAGAAGCAATCTCTGCTTGTTGCAGAGATTAACAGGTTAATTTCCATGTCTGTGCTATGGGACGGGTAATAAAATGGCCTTTGGGGTCAAATACCAGCAACAGAAGGGACTGGAGGACACGTTTAAATGCACCACTGACAGCGTGCACTGGTGGACCACGGGCGCCGGGGCTGGAGCTTTTCCGTACACGGCCGAAACCTACGCTCGCATCCCCACTAGCATGGGCCCTGTCGGACGTGCTCCAGGGTACCGGGTACCGGCACCCCGCGGCGGGGATGCGGGGCCACCCCTGAGGCCTGGCTCCCACCGAGCCCGAGGCTGCGCCCACAGAGCCGGCGGTCGCTATGGAAACGGACGCAGGCGCGAGGCACGCCGGGCCGAAAGAAAACGCACAAGTAAAACCCAAGGAAAGCGCCGGGCCGTGGCCAATGAGCGCTCGGGGGCGGGGCGCCGTGACCAATGGCTGGCGATGGATGCGGAGGGGGCGGTGCTGGGGGCGGCCCCGGCACGCACTAAGCAAACCGCAGCAGCGCTCTGCTAGGGCTGGTCCCGCAGCTCCCGCCGAACGGTGAGGGGAACGGCGGGAGGGACAGGGGGCTTGGGGGGGGCTCCTGAGCGAGACCGGGACGGAGCACC
>VXBZ01009313.1:1069404-1119725 GCA_013399135.1 Heliornis fulica | reverse complement strand
CCGCGGACCGGGCGCGCCAGGGGTTTCGGTCCGTGAGCGATGGCCCCTTGGCAGCCTCTGGGTCTCGCTGGGGGGCTCGGAGCGGTGGGAGCTGGGGGGAGGCGCGGGGTAGCCGTGAGCAGCGTGGGGCTGGGTGCCCGTGGCTTTGCGCTGGGCTTGTGAAGGCCAACTTCTCCTGCACCGGTTGTTTGTCTCGGCGCTGGTTTAGTGGGTTTGGTTTCTGGTCACTGCCTGTTTTTGCTGGCTTTTCCTTCCTTTTACAGCTCTGCTGCTCGGTGAGCAGCAGTCCTCTCTCTTCCTGTAAGGATTAATGCTTTATCTCCATTAGCATTGGGGTAATCAGCTTCAAGCCAAAGCTCTGGTTTTATATTAAGAACATATGTTTACTGGTACCTGTTAACAGAACCCATAACTTTATACTGAAGTTGAGCATACTTTTACGTCTTGCTTAAGAAGGTCTTGTATTGATGCCCAGCATCCCCCTTACTGGCTGTATTTCATAACCTGATCTGGAGGAGCTCGGAGTTTGTTATGCATGTCTTGCTCATCTGGTATCTAAACCAAAGTGTTAGCCAGGAGCTTGTTTTGCTGATATAGCAGTTCATGAGGAGCCATTGTGGTTCCTGTCATCTACCTCTTCAACGTAAGAACTAAACGATGTCCAGTTCTCCAAAGCTGTTTGGGAACGGCTTGTTCCTGGCAACGTTGCTTTTTGGTTTTGGTTTTTTTTTTTTCCCTTGAAAACTTAGAAATGGAGCAGCATTGATTAAAATTAGTGTGTTCAGTCCCTGAAGTCCATGTAAGAGTGTCACCAGGTTGCTACAACACCCTCTCTGTGCTAATATCCTTCCTCCTCAGTGGTTTGTTTCAGTGGTGTTACTTCAGGTCTCTGAGAAGGCAGCAGTGTGTTCCGGAGGGTTAACAAGTGAGTAACTTGGAAGGTGCTGACTCCTTTTTTGGACCTCCTAAATACACTCAGATGCTGGGTAACCAAGTATTACCTGGTCCTCTCCTGTGTTAACTCATCTCCCACAGGAGAGGCTGAAGCGAGTGACATTGGAGGTGGCTGTAACTCCACCGATTATAGTGAAATTTGCATTTCAAACACATGTGAGTTTTTAGGAGGAACCTTTTAGACAGTCCTTTCTAGAAGAACTCCTGTTTGATTTGTAAGTTTTTTGCATCAGCCGCAGGCTTTGACGTGAGGGTCTTACTGCTGCTGCCATTATTTTTCAGTCCCTAATATTTTCCCTCTTCAGTGAGCAGACCGATGGAAGCAAGGAGTATCACGTGCTAGTATGCAAGAAGAGGTTTAGAACCAGATCTTTGGCTTTGGTGGGATCACAAAGTGCGTAAAGGTCTCTGCATGTGTTGAGAGGCAGCATGGAAGGCTGGCACATGTGATTTTCTTGTTGTGGAGAACCAGTTTTTGTTCTTTCTTGCCAAGAGACACCTTATCACTACAGATGCTTTTTTTAGTGATGTGTGATGCTGTGTGGAGGATTGCTTTCAAAATATAAACATCCTTCAATAAGGGGTTAAGATGGCCTTTCCTGTGGCCTGATGGTGTGATATGCCTTCACATAGAAGAAATTATATCTGTAGTGAGGAAGGAAATAAAAGGTGTGTAATTTCAGCCCAAAATAGAAGCATTAAGTGATTTTTGTGGAATGACACCTTTTATGGAATTGAAACTTACGTTGCTAGTAGCAAAGGCCTAGTGAGGAGAGAAATCCTTATGTACCATGCCCTTCTACTCCACTAGACTGACATTTAATTTAAAAAAAAAGTCAAAAGACATTTTGGAAGACTTTTTTTTTAATGAAACAGATGAAAATTTTTGTTTGAGATGATTCTGCTTTGGAGAAGCTTGTTTGTTAACTCTAGTAGAAGGCAAAGGGATATGGAGTGAGCCGCTTCCTTTACAATGCATCAGAGAGGCCTGGAAAAAATGGGAATCTCTTTTAGTAGGAGTAGATGTGTACTGGGGAATAGCCTGGATGGGGGTGCTGAAAGCTAAAACGAGAATGTTCCCTTGGTCAGAGTAAGGCAACCAGCCATGGGATGGGCGTACATGACGTGGCTGTGTTGAACGGGGCCATGTTCTGGTTCCTGTTGCACAGAAGACACTGGCATGTCACCACACAGGATTCTTTTAGGAGTGGTACGGCTGCATGTACCTTATGTAGTCCATGCAATTTCTCTCCTGTTTCAGGAAAGGCATAGGATGTGTTCTGAAAACCTTGTGTCTCCTTTGATATGGAAAGTATTCTTACAGACTACAGGCCTTCCCCAGAACACAGACCTTTAGTTACATACACAACTCTTGCACTGACAGTTGCCAGATTTAAGGCCAGTCAAGTTTTTGCTCTTTAAATTCTTTCCAGAGGTACCTGCTGTGATTGACTCCAGCTGAAGGAATGAAGAAGTGGACACTTGTGAAAACTTGTTGTAGCTTCTCCTGTTTCTTTTGCAGCGCAGCTTGAAACGGACTAGATAGAATACTGCAAGCTCCTGTATCTGGAAGTTGTACACCAGCTATTTTTCAAGCTTGGCCTTAGAAACTAAAATAGAGAAGTTTTCCATAGGAAAGTGTTCTGGTTATGTTAGTGTGTTACTAGGAGTTGCATCCCATTAGGGTGGAATAAAGTAGAGAATGGGAAGATAGGCTTGTTGGGTTTCTCTGCGCTCCTCTAGGCCTGATAGACAGCATTAATTTGTCCAAGCATTCCTGGGTCGCCTTGTTATTGCAGTGCTGGGGTGTGTGACTGCTCAGTCACCTCTTGCTCACTGGGATGTTTGCTCTAGTAGCAGCAATAGCTTCAGTGTGTTTTCACGAAATTACCCTGCAGCTTACACGTGATCCATCACCCAAAGCCCTTATGCAATGTCATTGGCTTCAGCAGAGCTCAGCTGGAGAGGCGAGGCAAGCAGAGACTGAAGGAAACTTCAGTCCTCACCCCAGTAGCAAACCAGTACTGCAGGTCTAGGACTGAAACAGTCACTTAGAGCCGCTTCTATTCTGGTGAACTTGATGATCTCTCTCTCTGGATCTTTAGGGATAGAAGTTTTCTAACAGAACATGGTATTCAGCAGGAGAAACCACGGGTATCAGGGCTCTCTCTAAAGGGCAAGAACTTAGATAAATACTGTCTATATATCTTTGTCACTCTGTGCTCTCTTGGAGTCTAGATGGGTAGGTATGTTTATTATAGGTTAGATCTTGTGAGAACAGTAGAAGGACTAAATGAGGACCTAAATGAAGAGCAAGTACCCCACCATCGCTGTTGTGGGGAGAAAAAAAGGAAAAAAAGAAACTCCCAAATCCCAGCCTTCTTTACTTGTAACTGGGATCTAATGAGAGGATGGCAGTGAGAACCTTCTACTTCTCTCCCCTGCGTGAGTGCAGATAGCCCTGTTCTGCTCTGCTCTTGGTAGGAATGCAGAGAGGGATGATAAGAGAGCTCCATTATGTGTGGTATGCTTGAAAAGTTGGAAGGAGCAGCATTGCTTGGATTCAGGGTGAGAGGAAAGTGTTCCAGGTTACAAATGCATGCTCCAAACCCTTGGCAGTCTGTTGGGTGATTTCCTCATGAGACCAGTTTTTGTGAGAGAGAAAACTTGGAATCAGTAAAATCAGGTTTGAAGCACTGTTAGACTGTCATGTATGGTCATTCCTAAAAATGGCCTGGGTGGACAGGGCTTTCCTATGAAATCCAAGGGTGACTCCAAAGGCTCTAGGAGTTGGTCTGGAAGGACCTGTAGTTTGACAGGAATGTGTGTAAGCCAGCTGACCGACAAATTTGATGGTGACTAACTTGATTAAAACTTTTAAGTGGTAGCAGATTTTTCCATCAGCTGCAGATCCAAGCTGTTCCTTGTTCCTGGGCCTTGTGAAGACCCACTTTCAGCTGAACTTCCACTCTTGAGTTGGTTTTTTTTGCACCAGCTGATGATTGCAGAGAAACCACGAAGTTGCTGTAAACACAATGGATGTGTGTGTGTTCACTGGAATTGCAGATTTATGAGTGTGGTTGAGCTCTAAAGCAGCAGCCTTTGCTCCTCAACAACTTGAGCAGTTGTCCAAACTTTTTACAAATTACTTAATTTTTGTCCAGAGACACAGTGATATTGATTATAGCCTCTTCCCTACAAAAACTCCCATAAAGGTCTATCTAAATAATCCTTCTGCCAGACCTGGTCACACCCTCAGGACTCGGTGGCTTCTGATGTGTTTTCTCCCCCGATAACGCTCAGCCCGTGTCTGTTTAGCCTGATGTGCAGCAGAGCACCACAAGCTGGGCAGGCAAGTGTTTGAATTACATGTCTGTGAGTTCAGTGCGGTTGGTTTAACTCGGGATTAAAGGATCAGCCTTTTGATGAGCAGAGTAAGCGACCGGTCCTGCTGATGAAGTTTGGCTGCACAATGGCTCTGTTGCATTGTGTGACAGCAATAATAGTGTCTTTTTACTTCTGGAGCTGTAGTTGCAGGCAAAGACTGAAGTCTGCCAGCTGCAATAAACTGCAGACCACCACAAAACCCAGTCAAGCTGCTTTTATTATTTAGGAATCTGGGCCCTCAGTAGTGTATAACAACACACAAGGATCTATCTTTTTTTGGTGGTGCAGGTGGGATAGAAAACAAAAAAATAACACAAAAGGTGAGGCTTTGTGTGAGCAATCCTCTTCCAGCTCCTTAAACACTTGGGTAAGGTCAAAGTGGTGCTGGGGGGGAACTGTGGGCACCAGTAACGAAAACTGCCCTCGTGAGTAACACCATCCTGAATCACTGCTGCCTGTTTGCCTACTGTATAGATTTGTGTTAAGGGGTGGGGAGTGCTATGAAGCAGGAAAAAACGAGGCTTTTATAAAATGGAGCACAAGGCGTTGCCGTTTGTGTAACGCTTACTGCGTGCCCAGGGTGACTTTGGGCTGGCTGTCTCGCTGTGCCTTGAGTTCTGTGTCCAAGATTGTCAACATACCTCTCCGACTGAGAAAACTTAGGGCACTTGAGTTGACAGGTCTGCTGTGGCCCCAAGGCACCTCTGATCTTACGTTAAGGCTCTTAAAAATACCTTAATAGTACTGATTTTCCCTTTGCACAGAAGCAGCTCTCTAGAACCTGACTGATTGTCCTGCTCTTGTTGTCCTTATTCCTGGAGTATTTTGCTTTATGCTTCACCGGTGTGTCCCGTGTCGGGGTCAGCGGTGCGCTTGGCATGGTTTTGGGCAAACAGTCCTTGTTGCACGGGTTAGTGGACTTAGTACCTGGATTTTAGTTGCCTGCCCTGCAAGGCCAAAGCATTGGGTTCATGCTTTGGGATCGATTACCATTTTTTGACCTCATGGGTGGAGGGAATAAAAAGAGTATTTTTAAAACAGAATTATATTTGTTGGGGTCTTCTAAGTGTAGGTGGCAGAATAGAGTGTATGAAAACAGGGAACGTGGGTCTTGCAGAGTGGGAAATCTCAAGTACAAATGTACTGCTGCCAGCATTTGCCAAGGGAATAATAGGTGACAAATTGTGTGTTCGGGAAGTGGAATGAAACAATGAATTAGCTGTTGTCAGGTTTTGTAATGGGGCTTGAAGTGGTGTTGGTGTTTACCACTTAATGTACCAGGCAATGCACTAGTGTCTGGTGGTGGCAATTCCAAGTCTGGGCAGAGAAAATGGAGCCTTTCTAATGATAGATAAAGCACAGCCATATGTCCTTCTTTTACACTCTGTGCCCAGCTCTTTGGACAGCAATAGGAATGACTGGTAAACACTGGCCTTTTAACCAGGGCCTAGGGAAGTGCCTGAGGCGAATACAGTGATGTCTTGGGTGATGCTGGCTGGGATGCAGCGCAGACAGCTCCGAGCCTGCCGTCTGATTCTTATATTTTGATTTTTTTTTCTTCCAGATGGAAAGAATGCGAGTGGATCCAAGCAGCGTTATAATCGTAAAAGAGAAACTTCATATTCTAAAAATGAGAACTTTTCCAGTCAGTCCCGCCGCTCCAATTCACAGAAAAGCAAAGCTTTTAACAAGATGCCCCCTCAAAGAGGAGGTAGCGGCGGAAGTGGCAAACTTTTTAGCTCTTGTAATGGTGGAAGACGAGATGAGGTGAGAATTGTAATGCCGTGTCTCCAAGACCTTCTTTCTTGGGAAGAGAGGATCACTTGGACCTGCCTAGACAGGTTTTCTGTGTTCAGCTCCTGGGCTGGGAAGGGAAAGAGCGGTAAGAGGTGCTAACATCGTTGAGATGCCAGAGTCTGCTTGAGCAGAAAACTTTGCAACAACAGAAGAGGAGTGCTCTCTGCTCTGAGAGACTTACAATGAAAAATACCATCAGAGGAGTGGTTACCTAGACAGGCCATGTAACTATCCCATGAAGTAGAGGTCCTTCATGAAAGTACCTAGCAAGAGAATTTCTAGGTGTTAAGTCGAGGCGATTGTGTCTAACCACTTTGGTGTACAAATTTGCATTTGTTAATGGTGTTGAGAAGGTAATTGTATTAGCCTTGGTGACATCAAGATGGAGTAAAACAGCACTGAGGCTTTTGTGCTCATGTGGGTCTAAATGTTGTAGATTATTGGTGGGTTTGCATTGACACAGAGGACTGATTTATTTTGTTATATTTTATTTTAGTGAATGAGCAATACTGCTCACCTAAATCACTGACTTAAAGAACTCACCTGCTGTTTCTGTTGAATTCTTAATTCTTTGCTTCATTATATGAAAACTAACCAAACCAAGTACAACCTGTGCAAATAGCAATTGGACTGGTATTTCTGGTTGTCTAAAAGAATGTCAGGATTCGAACGACTCTGTTCTGTTATTAACCTTGACTACTAGGTTTTGTCAGCCTTTACTTACCTTTATGTGGGTTATTTTTCTGCTCTCCTGCTCCTGATCAGTGTGGGTAAGACCACTCAGTTCTGACTTCAGGTTCTCATGCACTTCTAACACTGCACTGCTTGATTTGCAGAGCAGGGAGAAGATGAGTGAGTGGATGCTGCGTATTCTGTGCGTAATCACTGTGGGACCTGGGTATCGACTTGTACTGCTTCTTTTGTAGTAAATTTTAGCAAGCTCTAACAAATGCTGTTGTCTCTTAGGTAGCAGAGGCTCAACGGGCAGAGTTCAGCCCTGCCCAGTTCTCTGGTCCCAAGAAGATTAATCTGAACCACTTACTGAACTTCACTTTTGAACCCCGTGGCCAGGCAGGCCATTTTGATGGGAATGGACATGGCAACTGGGGAAAAAGGAACAAGTGGGGACATAAGCCTTTCAACAAGGAGCTCTTCCTGCAGGCCAAGTGAGTGGAAGACCAGCAGGGCTCATAGACCTCTACAGAAACACTAAGCTGTAAGGGGTGATCAGCCAGGGAATTGCATTTGACCTTGACTATTTGTGTTAACTTTCCCAGGACAAGCCCTTAAGTAAGGGCAACTTAGTTCTCGGTAGTCTTTAGTGGTAATGACTATACTTGAAAGGGATAAAAATACATCAAGTTGTAGTCTTTACCTATTTACAAGATATCTGAAGGAACAGGTCCTTTAGATACAAACCAGTTAGTCTTCTGCTCTAATTTTCTGGCGTTGCTTATGGAATATGACACTTCATTTGTGAAAGCCTGTATAGTTTCCTTATGGAAGATAGTAGAGTGTTTGGTTTTTTTTTTTTCCCCAAAGCAGTATGTTGAGATGGTAGGGGTAGCAGTTGCTGAATGAAGGCTGATATGAGTTTCTGAGGCCCCAAAGCAAGTATTCATGAGTCTCAGTTCTTAAACTGCTGAATATTTCACAGACCCCTGGGTACATAGTATGACCTGAGTCATGATCAGGGTAGTAATCAACAGGAGGATTGCATCTGACTAAAATTAATTGTTGCTTTCACCAGAATTTGTAATGTTTTCATGGATGTCTTCTATCACATCATGTTAAAGATGATAAAAATTTTTTTCAGCATTGATGCCTCAGATTTTTCCCCTGATGCCTCAGATGTTTTGTGACTTATTGTAGTGAATTCTATTTGCAGGAACCCCACATGTTCTTGATTTTGTGAGCATATTTTTTTCCACTTGTGGATTCCATATTTTTTAACAGATCCCTGATGGAGCTGGCTGCTTCTCACATGTTTCTGGAAAATCACTCTCCTGGTCTCATTCTGTAGTTAGTATGTGAGGTAGTGTGTGATTGAATTTAGACACACCTTTATCCTGGAAATCTAGTTGTGAATTGAATTGTTTTGAGTACATTTGGTAGAAGTTACTGTGTCCAGTGTTTTTCTGCTGGAGGAAGAAGCAGCTCAGAGAATCCTATAGAATTTTTAGAAAGAATTTCTAAAAACAACTGAGTGGATCACGTGTCTCTTTGCCTTTCCCCAGCTGCCAGTTTGTTGTCTCTGAAGAACAGGACTACACAGTCCACTTTGCTGATCCAGATACGTTGGTCAACTGGGACTTTGTGGAGCAAGTGGTCAGTTGTGATGGGCTAGATTTCTTTTTTTTTCCTTATTAAGAAGCTTAACCTGTCTTTATCTGCCTCTTTATCTGCGTGATGTTATGTAAAACTCAGCTGTTTTGTTCAGTTGAGCCCTCTTATGTCACTCCCACAATATTGGGAAAGATCTGTCATGGAATATATAATGAAATACATTCATGACAGGAAAAGAGAAGTGCTAAAATCTATTAGGAAAATTAGCAGCTTCTTCTTGCTTTTGCAGATGGAAGCTCATCAAAAATAGTATCTGACATTCTGTAGACAGAGTCCTTGTGATCGAGATATTAACAGAAAACTTGGGCATGAGTCCATGGAAGAGGAATCGAGTGTAGAATTTGGAAGAATTATTTTGTGCATAGGTGGCCCATCGTGCCTAGCAACAAAATGGAAAATCTCTTGAGGACTGTGGTCAGAACTTTGGGCTGCTTTGAGTAGAGACGATTTCTCTGCAAGGATTAGTCTTGGTGTGTGGTGTAGCTGGAGAGGAGGTGGGTTTTACTGTTACCTGATGCTACGAGAGAGCTGAAAAAATGTAGGTTCTTGCTCAGCAGTTATATATCTGCAACATATGCTAACAAAGTGTCTGAATAAACTGACATCTTCGTGGACATGGGTAAGTTCAGTCTTGCAGTTAACCAGGACTGCACAGATCTGCTTGTGTGAGGCAACAGAGTTCATTTCCTGTCTTCCTAGTGTCCAGATTGGGACAGTGCTGTTAACTCTTAGAGATGATGAGTACACAAGAGGAAATGTGAGACTTTAATGCCATTAGAGTCAAAATACCAGATACCAGATGGGTGGCTCTGAAGGTTATTCCAGGTGCAGCCTGAAGGTGTTGGCTTAGTTCACAGCGTACTTAATTTCTTGGTAAATAGGCAGAGCCTAAAGAGCTGGAAGAATAATATGTTAGGTGGAACTTACAGGTGGCTTATTCTGTAGCACAGGAACTGGTTTCCAGACCTAAAACTTGCACTGTTTTTCTTATGTCCCATTTCAGCGAATCTGTAGCCACGAAGTGCCCTCCTGCCCGATATGTCTGTACCCGCCAACTGCAGCAAAGATCACCCGCTGCGGCCATATCTTCTGTTGGGCTTGTATCCTTCACTATCTCTCCTTAAGTGAAAAGACCTGGAGTAAATGTCCTATTTGTTATGGCTCTGTTCACAAGAAGGACCTCAAGAGGTGAGGCTCAGTATTTATTAAACTGTGTATCATTTTAAAACATGATTTTTACCCTGCTAACTTTCTCCTTACGTTGCAGCGTTGTTGCTATGGCAACACGTCAGTATGCAATCGGTGATACTATTACGATGCAACTTATGAGAAGAGAGAAAGGTGTTCTGGTAGCACTGCCCAAATCTCAGTGGATGAATGTGGTGCAACCTGTTTATGTCAGAGGTGAGTGTACATGTGTACTGGTCGTTGATGTCCCGCTCCTGTATCTAGGACTTGTGGAGAGAGGATTTACCATAGTGATGTCATGCTGTCACCTTAAAATAAACCACACCATGAATGATGGGTTTTAGCAGCTAAAAACCTTAATGACCACGTATTAATAGTGAGTGTTCTACCCACACTTTGTTTTTTTGGAAGGCTTTAACTTGTGCCGTTTCCTTTCGAGCTGCTGCCCTGCAGACTTCTGCCTTCTCAGTTACTGGTATTAGTTGTAGGGTTTTGTATTGTACAGTCATTGGTGTCACTGTTGCTGCTTTTGTTGATTCTTTGCTGTCCTTTGCTTTTTTTCCTCCTGGCTCCTCGTTATACAGCTTAGCAAAAATAACTGTCTGTGCCTGAACTGTTTCAAGGATGTGATCTTCAACAAGGTTTTCGTCATCTTATCAACTAAAATCTGTGAATTATATGGGAAAATAATCAAAACTATTGCAAACCTATTCCAAACATCTGTTGCCTACTTCTTAGGTTTTCTCCAGACAAGTAATGTGACTAACATATCATCATCCTAGCTGTTAGTAGCACGAAATATTTGTGACTAAAGAAATAATTTCACTTAACATTGCTGTTTTGTGGGCTGTCTTGGCTTACTTTGCTTTGCAGTCACACTTGGGAAGGGCTGTGTGCAGTTAAGGTCTGTAAAAAGTCAAGTCTCCTAATGCATGATGGGTAGGCAGCAGGCAGGGTGTGTGCTTACATGTTTCTCTGTGTTTGGAAGTAAAGGACTTTAAATCCTTTCATAAAACAAACCAAAAATGGGATTTGAGATCTTTCTAGACCCCAGAAATGCACCATTAACTTGGTGTTCTGTGGATGAAGTTGAACCTTGGGAAGAGTGAGTATAGGGACTGCACCAGTGTGTGGTGCTGTGTAGTTTATAGTTAAGATGAGCTCTCTAGTAAGGAAGACAACAGCCTTTTGCTAAAATTGCCATTCAGTAGCCTACTTTCTCTGCTGTATTTCTTGGGTAAACCACCTAATAGTGTTTTCTGCAGGATTGTGATACATACAGGCTTGTGAGCTAGTTAGAGCCAAACCAGTGGCTGCTTTTGTAGAATTTCCAGTTGCAGTAGGTTTGAGTATGAAGAGCAGAGGAGGAAGCTGCAGACTGCTCCAAACCGGTGATGCTTCAGTAGCATAGAAGTTTAGACTTGAATTTGTTTTGTTGTTTCTAATGTGTAGCAACTGAGTGGTGAAGTGACAGGTTGAAAGTTGCAGATAAACTGCTGGGTGGGGGAGATGTGTGTAGCAGAACAGGTATGTGGCACGGGGTAATTGTGACATTGTGTCATCAATGATAAAATGGTAATTTGGGGAGTCTGTGTGAAACTGTGGCTAAGTATCATCTGCCTGCCCTGGGCTGGATTAACTCACAAAATGGAGCTGTAACAAAACTTCAGAATAAATAGTCCAAACTGGTGGCTCTGTGTGTGGATGTTAACGATTTGGTGCTCCTCCTGTTCAGATGACCAGCACAGTCAGTATTCAAAGCTGCTTCTGGCATCCAGGGAGCAGGTCTTGCAGCTGGTGATTCTGGAGGAGAAAGCGGCATTACTAAAACAGTATGAGGAGGAAAAACACACCCCAGAAGCTTGCTTTGTTGAGGCTGCTATCCAGGAACTGAAGGTGAGAACCTCTTTGGAGGCTTTTAGTGACTTTATTTTTAACAGTATGCTGAGCATCTGTGTTCTGCCTCACAAGTGATTGTGTGTGATTATTGTGGTCTTCACGTACTAGTAAGGTGCTGATGGTTGCTGCTAGAATAGCCTTATGAATCTTGGCAGAGGCTGCAGCCTTTGAGCTCTTTGTAAAGTGTGGTGTTTGGGATAACAGTGCTTTTTTCTTCCTTCCATAAATGCTAACAATTTCTAAGGAAAGTGAGTTTCAGGCCCAACAATTTCTGGGATAACTTTTGTCAGGCAGACATGAGCAAACCTGTAGAATATTCATTCCTTTTCAAAGCCTTTAGCATCCTGCAGTGGGTGCACTCTCCAGTAAAGGACCTGTCTTCAAGGGTCACTCTTTATCACAGATGCATTATAGATCTGTGAAAACATGAAGTGTAGGAGAAGGCTAAAAATAATTGCAGTGAGAGTCCCCTGGCTTAAATAGGAAACTGAAACTGTTTTTCTTTGGATGATTTGTAGGAACGAGAAATGGCACTTTCTGCTGATCAGGATAAAAACAACAGCGTTGCTGGAATCAGTGCAGCTGTGGAAGAACTGGTCCTAGAAGGCTCCAAGGTTGTGGAGCCTGCAGTTTCCCAAGAGAAGAAGGTGGGTGCAGACTCCACTCTTGCAGATCTTGCCAGTAGTTAATTTTATCACTTTACATCACATTGTATAATGAACTGGTGCCAGAGAGTTTTGCAGAGATGATAGTCTTGAAGGAGGTGATGTGGTACTAACAGTATGCTCTCTGCTGTCATAGTGTGTTGTGGAATATCTCTCTGCATTTGATGAGGAGCTTTTGGAGCCTTGCTCTGATCTGGCAAGTTCCTTTTCCCCTCCTGTGGAAGCAGAAGAGGCAGTACTGGATGAAGAGGAAGTGCTTGAGGTGGACACAGTAGGGGAAACTGATATGAACACTACAGAAGAACCAAATCCATCTGAAACAAGCTACCAAGAATCTAAAGATACAATTAGCAGTGGACATCTGAACAACTCTCCTTTTTACTATTTCTATCAAGGTCAGTGCAATGAAATCTTGGAGACAGAGGCATCTCCTTTGGGACCTTCTTGAGGAAGGTTTTTCATTTGTTTGAAGGTTTTTCATTGGTGAAACACTGGAACGGGTTACCCAGAGAGGTGGTGGAGGCCCCATCCCTGGGAACATTCAAGGCCAGGTTGGATGGGGCTCTGAGCAACCTGATCTAGTTGGGGGTGTCCCTGCTCACTGCAGGGGGGTTGGACTAGATGACCTCTAGGGGTCCCTTCCAACCCAAAACATTCTATGATTCTATGATTTCATTAGATACAGCTAATCCCTGTGCAATGAAATTTCCACCTCAGTATATTCTCTAGTAACAAAATTAAAGCTCCTTTCTGAGTTTCTTTGGGGAGAAGGGTACTGAAAATTAACAGGCAAAGAGCAGGTGATGGTATCTTCTCTTACAGCGGAGGATGGACAGTGTATGTACCTTCACCCTGTGAATGTTCGATGTCTTGTTCGTGAATATGGCAGCTTGGAGAAGAGTCCAGAGAAGATAACTGCAGCTGTAGTGGAAATAACTGGCTATTCAATAACAGAGGTAATTATTTTGGTATTGATTAAGAGCCTTTGTTTTAGTGTGTTGATCATTGAGGCTGACAGGTGAGACTTATTTCTCTGCAGTGATAAGAAAGAATAACTGTGAATGGGTAGGTATGCTAATCTGCAAAGGAGATTGATGTAGGGCACACACTACCTTAAGTTGCTTTTGATGAATAGGCTGTAGTCTAGCTTTATGAGTAGAAAAAGCTGTATGAGTAAGAGCAAGCTTAAGATTGGTTTGTTATTATAACTATGAAAAATTATTTTCTCATATAAGACAGTAGCTTGAACTAGACAGATTATCATCTTTCTCGCCCTAAAGAAGTGTTCTGCTCCTGTCTTGAACAAACAGGTTTTTCTGAGCATTAAGGGCAGAGGTGGGATGTTAGGAAAATAGAGAATGGGAAGAAACTTCAGTGTCTGAGGTGGAGGAAGTGAAAGCCCTTAAGAGGGGATGGGTCTTGTGTTCCTTTACTTTGGTAAAGGCAGCTGTAAGAACTGATGTGTGCAGTAACAACTACATAATTCCTTGGGCCATCTTTAAGAAAGGATATGCTCAAGTAAGAATGGATGCAGAGGTAAATAATTGTTTTTCAATTTTCTGCTGTGCAAGGAAAAAACACCCAACTCAACTTGTTTCAGTCTAGCAAAGTGGTGGTTGTTGGTCCACATAATTCTAAACATAAAAGACAAATGTGATCCAGTGCAAAAATAAATGCACTGGAGGACTGGATAACTTACATTAAGCAGTACAAGTGAGAAGGGAGGTATAGAAAGAACTGAGTGGCAATATCTATATCCAAATCTGATTATGGTGTAGAGATTTTAGAGCATTTGGTTCTGACCCAGAGCTTCCTTCACCTCTTTGTAGTTTATAAAGTGATTATTGTGTCATTGATTTCCATTTGATTTGGTGAAGGGTGGGTGTTCTGTCTCAAGTATTCATCACTGTGCAGCCTCTAGACCGTGTTGTGATGATGTATCTGCTCTGTTTCATCAGGATATAAGACAGCGTCATCGTTACCTCTCTCACTTGCCCCTCACCTGCGAGTTCAGCATCTGTGAGCTGGCTCTGAAGCCACCCATCATTTCTAAGGAGACTTTGGAGTTGTTTGCAGGTTGGTACTGCCTTTTGAATAGGCTCTGTGTGTATCTGTGAGGGTGGAGGGGAAGTTGTTCTTGCCTGTAATGGCAGAAAAAAGATCATCCACGGTAGCTGTACTCCCCTCACGTCAGCTGCCTGACAGAACAGCCCCAGTTCCCTGTTCTGTAGGCAGCAGTTAGCCAAAGAAGAAAAAAAAGCCTGAGTGCTTGGAAGGCCTTGTGTTGTTTGTGCACATATTTTGTTACTCGTGTGTTATAACCGAATACATTGCTGCCAAAGCTGGAGAAAGCATCGCTGAGGTGTTGGTGTGGGGTTTGTGATAGCCAGTGCTGTGCATTGCTCCTAGATGACCTTGAGAAGAGGAAACGTCTGCGGCAGAAGAAAGCTCGTGATGAACGACGGCGTGAGCGCAGGATTGAGATCGAAGAGAACAAGAAACAGGGCAAATGTGAGTTGTGATTGAGCTTGATAACTGGTGGATTTCTAGTCATCTTTAGCTGTCAAGCTCATTTCTTGAGCTGTAGGATAAATCTAAGGCCTTTAGGTTTTAGTGTGTATGTAGAAGAAGATTGCAAAGTATTAGAAACAACCTTTGTAGAGCAAAAAATGTAAGTTGTTTTAATCAGGATGTTAAATGTTATGCAATTCCTGCATACTTGCACATTATGGGAGAGACAGGACATTTGAGGGCACAGCTATCTCCACAGTGTATATAGCTCTCAGGATTCCTTATTTCTGTTTTTATAGTAATAATGATATAGAGTGGAAAAAAGAGTGAAGAGGGGGAAAAATAAAAGTGCCTAGGAACCAGCAGCAGGGCTGTACTGGTCTAAAGTAGAGGGCGGAAAGAAAATTGAGTTGGCACCTCCAAGACTCCTGAAACAACTTGCATAGTGACAGTCTTCTCTCACATTGTGTAGTGCTTTAATTTGAAAACTCTTTCTAGATCCAGAGGTCCATATTGCTTTAGAGAATCTGCAGCAGTTCCCTGCTTTTACCTCTTGTCCTGGAGAAACTACCAGCATTGATCAGCAGAGCTTCTGTCTGTCTCCTCTTGGCAGAAGCCCTGTGTTTCAGACAGGTGAGCATCCAAAAAACACATTGCATATAGCTCTGGATTGTTCTTTTGGTATCTACTGCTCAGGGCATCACACCAGACTTTCTTGATACTGATCAAAGACTGCTGCTTCCCTAGGTTGCCTGTGAGAACATACATAAAAGGCTGACATGGCTAAGAAACATTCTAGTCCTTTGCTTTTTATTACTTCTACTGCAGGGACAGCAGTTGCCATATATTTTAAATCTTTGTGGAAGCAGAAGAAGAGAAAGGAGAAAAAAATTCCTCCAAACCAGAAGAAAAGTGTGAATGCCAGGAAAACAATGCTGGCATTTTTTTCTTCCTACCACCTCCACCTTCCCCACCATGTTACACTACTGCAGAACGTAGTCAGTGAGCACTTGCTTCAGTTTTTGTCAGTTATGCTTTACCAAATGTTTTTCCCTGCAGTTCATAAAAAAAAAACAAACAACAAAACCAACAAAAACTAAGTAGAAACTATTCTTAAATGTGTTCACAAAAAACCCCCCAAAAAACAACTTCACAACACCCCAAAATAAGTAAATAAAAGCTGCCAACCAACCAACCTCCCCTCCTAACTTAAATCTCCCTTTAATAAAAGATTGAGAAAATTTGAGGGGTTCCACTGTGTAACTAATGGATAGACCTGATGAGATAAAAATGGTTAATTGCATAAAATAATAAAAGTTTTATTTCTGTTTCATCCTGATAAGCATCATGAAGGCCTTTGCCAAATACAACTGACTTTATTTATGTGCTGGTTTCTCTGCAGAGACTATTCCAACTTCACTGTCACCTGCTGGCAGCCAGGTCAGCCCGTTGATCTGTGGGAGTTTAGAAGAAGAGTCTCCCTTCCCGTCCTTTGCCCAGGTAAGCCATGTAGCAGAGTAAGTCATGTCAGAATTACTTGTGTGTCTTAGTTGGGGATTAGTCTGGGAACTAGTCTGAGCCTCCCCCACAAAAATGATGTGGGATAAATCATACAGAGCCATTGTAGGGTCTGAGTGCCTGAGGGGGTCCCTAGATTTCCCTGCCACTTAGGGGAGATATGCAGGGTTGTTCTAGTACGTGGGATTTAATTGTATCCTATAACTTTCTTCTTGGTAGATGTTGAGAGTTGGAAAAGCAAAGCCAGAAGCATGGCCCAAACCTGCTCCAAAGGCAAGAGGTAAGCAATTAGCTGTTACTGCTTCAGGTTCTGTACTGTGCATCTAATCTGAGAAATCTTGTGACTTCACAAGGAATATCTGGAGTTTGGAGGGGCATTTGCTTTGCAAAAGTGGGTGTTGGGTTTTTTTTATGTATGGTCTTCGGCCTCTCAAGGCCCTTTCCATCTTTCAGATGAGAACACTCTGGCACCCCCTGTGCCTGTGGATAGTGATGGCGAAAGTGACAGCTCTGACCGCATACCTGTGCCCAGCTTCCAGAATTCCTTCAGCCAAGCTATTGAGGCTGCTCTCCTGAAACTGGACAAACCGTCCACAGCTGATCACTTAGCAGGTAAAAGAGTGGGGAGAAGGTGTGAAAAAACTTTAGAAGAGTTTTAAAAAGACTATTTCCCCTGATTCCTCTGGGAAAAGTGAAAGCAGCATTTTCAGGGACCAAGAATTGGCTGCAGAACACTTTTGAAAATTGCCAGGTTGTAGTTTCTGAGCAGCTTGACTAGAGCATCTGTTAGCTTAAAGCTCCAGCTAGCAAAGACTCCTATTAGGACAAAGATGGCTTTTGACAGTCCTGTTTGCCACATCTCTGCTGGAACTTAATTTAAGCTTTATCATAAGGAAGTTCAGGTTATGAGCTTCTAAATTAAAAATACCTGAGCTGTTGAACCTCCACATAAGTCAAGAGAATTGCTAGCTGAAATTTCAAATTGGATAGTCTGAAACGAATTGAGATGAACTTAAACATATCTAAACTTGGTGCTGGCTGATAAAACTCATGTATAATATCCAGTTCTGATGTTTAGCTTTGGCTTCTGTTTGGAGACTGCCCTGAATGAGGGAGACTTGGATGGGAAGGCCTGTGATTTTCAGTGGAATGGAGTATCGGGTCCAGCTGTTTTGGACACGGATGAAGGTGATGCCTATCTGAGGCAAACAGCTGTACACTTACAGTCCTGGGATCTGGTGTTGCAACTGCAACTTTAGAATCAGTTAGGCATGTCTGTTGGGGTGGTTGAGGTGTGATGATAGAGCCTGCCTTAGTTTGACTGCTGTGATATCTTTTTTATTTTTTAATTTATCTTGTTAAAATTAAACTACCTGGTACTCAGTGAGTTTATCAGTGTCTGGATGTGTAGAAGCCATTTAGGCTAGGGGGAAGACCATTTATCATTTGTGTGATGTTCCTGCTCCATGAGAAGAATGACAATATTATTTTCATTCTTCACAGAGGAAAAGGGAGGCAAGAAAAGAAAGAAACAGAAGCAGAAGCTATTGTTCAGCACCTCTGTTGTTCACACAAAGTGATTCTGCTATTCAAGAGAAGTTTCCTTTCCTGGTTTTCTTTTCATTTTGCTTTGTTTTTGCTGCTATAGTTTAAGTATTTAAATTTGAACAGACTAAACTTGTGTTTCCAGGGCTTCTGGGGGGAGGGCGTCAGGAGGAAACCATGACAGTGTATGTGGAAGTAAGATCTTTTTACTCCAACTGCTTAATCAGTTTATACTGAAACAAAGTTTTGAGAAAAACAACCCCAAGACAAATCAGCCGAGGCTTCTAGTCCATGCCAGGGTGGTTCTTTTGGCCTAACAAGCAGTATGAAGGTCCTCATGGCTGTGTGGTGCTGCCAGAATACTGTGATGTTACCTAAGGGAAGAGGCAGAGAGCCTTTATTTCCCTAGAAGTATCATGGGCAGAAGTCCATCTGACTGACAGTGGCACTGTTTCAGTAAGGCTGTCAAAGTGCTCTCCTGAGAACGTGGTTTCCGATGCACTGGCAAAAGAGCGTCCTGGCTTTAGAGTGTTAGCTGCTTTTTCTGAAGAGTGAGAATTCCTCCTGTTCTCCTGGCTTGGAAAGATGTAAATCTGAAGTGAGTGCAAAGCAGAATTCGGCTACTTGGTTTTGAAGTGACTCTTGAATTTGCCTAGTTCAAACTTGTGTACTGGCACCAGTGGTAGGAGGAACCTCCTGTTTTTTCTCGGTTTAAGTCTCTTTGTGTGGGTGAGTGAGGCTGCTCATTTTTTTTTGTCTTTTTTTTTGCCAACCACATTCTTTGTAACCTGATCATCTAGAACAAACACTCCACCCTAGGCCTCTTTAACTACCTGAATGATTGTTTGACACGGCTCCAACTGATAGCTGGAGTCCGGAGTCCCAGTGAAAAACTGGGGTCTTTTGTACTGGGATAAGGGCCTATAGCCACTGGGATGTAAGTTGATCTGCATTAAGCACCTCGGGCTGGTACTTCTCAACCCCTCCCCTCTCTTTGTTTGGGTGGCCATATTCTGCACTGCTTGTAGTTTGGTTTGAGCTGATGAGTTAAGTGGTGTGGATTTTGTTGAATAAAATGAACCATAGGTGTAATGTACCAGTCAAGGCCAACAGTTGCAATAAAAATCATATGCGTATACAGTTGCAATAAACCACATGCATATATGCACTTACAGTACCGCACACTTCCCATCATCCCACCGTGGAGCACAATGCCCCTTGCTTGCACCAATTCAAATCCTACCTTGTGCTGACAGATTTTGTGCTAGGGACCTGGCACCAACGTGCTGCTGCCTTCAGCCTCCTGGTCTGTCTGCACCAGCACAGGCTTCAAGACAAAGTCTGTGAGTTCTCTCCCTGTGACACTGCCTGAGCAGGAAAGCCATGTGCTTGGGACTCCTCTGGTCACGTGTAGCGATGCCACTGGTACCATCATTGGTTGTGTCCCTACTAAGTTTAGGTCAATACATTGATGTTTGCTTGCAAAGCCATCAGCTCCATGTTACACAAGTGCTTCCTTGAGGCACTTTAACACGTGAGCAAGGAGAGCTGGTACCAAAAAGAATACTTGACAGAGCTGTAAGCCAGAAAGAAGGGGGAGAGCAGGGAGGCACAGAATCCTTAACGGCCTCAGGAGGCTCGAGGAAACACTTTGCAAACATCTTGACTTCACGCTTGGTCACAATTAACTATGCTTGATGACATACAGCTTGGCAAGAGAGTACAGAGAACTGAAGGCAAGATGCCTGACAGTGGTTACACATCTTGCTTTGTTGCTTCACGTAAACACGGGGAAATTACTGGTGAGGGCAGAAAAAGCAAGTAAGCAAGAAACGTTCAAGTACGCAGTACAACTGTGTCCACAGTACTACTGTTTCCCATTTGTAATAGTCAGTTTAAGCCATGGAACAGGAGTAATGAGTAGTTTCTAAGCAGTATCTTGTGTTTTATTACCTCTGCACATTTGTAGTCAACTTTTCTTTGCATTGGGAAGAAACAGAATAGTGGGAGCTGCTGTAACTCACCTCCACACCTCACAGGCACTGGAGCAAGGGAAGCAATGTGGGAAAGGAACTGTCCCTTCTGCAGGGGCAGTCTCCTCTGGACAGCATCTTCAGGTTGTATCTCGTTTTCTGATGGATTCGAGAGATAATACCAGCAATGCTATTTTCCTGTAACTGATTGGTGTAAACTTAATAAATATCTAAGCAGTACTTGTAGCTATGAGTTTTATAATGGATTGGATGGTGTTGAGCCTTACAGCTCCATTTTGCATCCCCCATAATCTCTGTTCCCGAGTGCATAACTGGTGCTTTTGTGTCTCAGAGAATGGATAGCCTTATGGATAACAGGTGAAGAGATGGCAAAACCCAGAGAGGTTAATGCTTTTTCCTGTACTGATGGAGAGTAGCTACATTCCTTGTCTGTGCAAACTGCCTAAAGCTCACTTCTACCTCAGCATGAGGATCACATTGAGCTGCTGTGCTCCTTAGGAGTGCAGGTGTATTGAAACAGGTAAGTAACCTACTTCAGTAAAACTTTTTTTTTAATTTATTTAAAAAACACATGGGGGAATTGAGTCTAAGTATGAGCAGATACTTTCTGTGGCCCCTGCTTTCCATAATACTGAAGATAACTGGTAACATCTTGATTACACAGTACAGGACAGAGGTGGCCAGCAACTGGTAGTGTTCAGTCTGTCTCTGTACCATCATCATCTTCCTCGTCTCCACTTTGAGACCCCTCTTCTGTAAGGGAACAGCTCAACAAGGACTTCTGTATACATAGTCTTTCCTCTGCAACAGAGCACAACAGTGGGTTGTTACATGATCGTTTCATGTACACTAGGATATCCTTAACTTCTAAAGAAAATAATATTTACTGGTTCCACAATCCAGAAGCAGCCCAGCATACCCTCTGCAACCCCCAGATGTGGGTCAAATTTTAGGGAAGTGGCTGGAGGAGCTTACCTTCATTTGTACAATTTTGCAACAGCATCAGCAGTTGTCTTCTGTTATACTGAATTAGAAATTTCTGACATGTTCTTATAGTACCTGTGGGAGTCACAAGAACAATACCTAACAATCTACATAACCACCGGGCTCAGAGCTGCTAGGATATTTTCTGAAGATCATTGTATTACCTAACTAGTGTCCCAGGCAATGACTTTATTAATGCAAATGCAGAAAAGTGGCCACAGGCATTTTCTGCACTGCTGAGGTTAAGAGGTGAAATAATAAAATCTGACATGTCCATTATTTTCCTTAAGTGGTTCGTTTGCAGGATAGGAATGATGCTCTATTTTGAAAATATATTCTTTAAAGAAAGTAATGTAATATAGTATTGGCTGCTCTGTCTTCATGTTAAATGCAATATTCAAGCACAATTAACAAGGGAGCCAACAAGGAACTGCTGGTGCCCGTTTCTTATGTAGGCCTGTTTGAAGTCTCCTCTCAGTGACCCCAAGATGTGTCTGGAGCACCTAGAGCATCTGGCCGGTGAATACCGCGTTCCGGCTGGCCTGCATACTACGGCTATGTTCCGCGGCCGCCCCCGGGGCTGACCTCCGACGTGCAGGGTGTTGAGGAAGCAGGGGTACCGCTGGGACCGGCTCTCCAGCTGCCTCACGAAGGGGAGTGCGGAGCACAGCAGCCTGTAGAAGTCCTTGCGGCACCGCAGGAGCACGGTCCCGGTGTAGGCGTTCAGGTACTTCACTGCGGACACACACACATACACAAGGGTGAGCCCGACCTCCCGCGGCCCGGCCCTGCCCTGCCCAGGGCAGCTCCCCCCGGCCCGCACCTGTGAAGGAGATGGAGCAGCAGGCCAGGCCGTAGTCCCCGTGCACCCGCCCGATGGCGTCCTTGACGGCAAGGCCGACAGCGCGGTCCTCGATGCACTGCCGGCACCGCGGGTCCTCCGACACCACCTCGCATAGCACGTACCTGCGGGGAATGCGTGTCAGGCCGCGGCGACGCGACGCGACACCACTGATCTCCCGGAGGCGACCTCACCTGTTCTTGAAGCGAACCATGGCGGCGGCGGCGGGCTGGGCGGACGTTGCGCTTAGCCAACGATCGAGGCGCCTTCGTGCATCTCCACCAATCGCCGTTGTGGGAGGGCGGGGACAAAGGAAAGGACTTCCGCCGATTACGGAGCGTGCGCACACGCGCCGCTTCTTTTCGCCGCGAGCGGCCGGCTGTTCTGCCTGTACCTTCCGCGCGAGGGCGCGCGTGGCTCGCGGCTGCCCGGGCCGGAGCCTGCGGCGGGCTCGGCTGGGCTGGTAGGGGCGGGGCTGAGTAGCGGCTGAGGGGAGCCTCAGGTGGGGCTGAGGTGATCCCTCGGCCCCGCCATTCGCCGGGTTCCCTTCGTTTGGTTTCAACTCACCGCGGCTGAGCCCGCTTCGTCCGGTGCCAAAAGGCCTCGGCGATGGAGACGGGGCGTCCCGCGTTCCCCCCCCGCTTGTCCTGACCGCAGTCGCCCTGGGGAGGAGGGCGAGGACAGGCGCGGCGCCGCAGCCCCGTGGGGCCGAGGGCCTCAGCAAAACCTCCGCCCGGTGTCACCGCCGTGCTCTCGGGGCTCGCCGCCTTCGCTGCCTCACAAACCCGCGCTCCGGTATTCGCAGCTCCTCAGGGGCCGTTTGTGATACGAGCTGGCTGCCCAACAACTGGCAGGAGCCGAGAGGATTTGCGGAGCGGAGCAACTTGTAACTCTCCGCAGCCGTGCGCAGAGCTGTGACCGCTGGCGTGACACGGCGGAGGGGAGCGCTCTGAGCGAAGGTGTGGTACGAGAAGGGGGAAGAGGGGAAGGTGGGGATGAGGGGAGGGACACGAGGTGGGGACACGAACGGAGGTAGGAGAAAGCCTGTCAGCAGCACCGCCGCCGAGGTCCCGGGAGCTACATCACACGGGAGCGCCGAGGCTCCATGAATTAAGTGGGAACTCATTGCTAATTCAGAGTGGAAACATCTTTTTTAACGACCTTAACTCTAGACAAAGAAAACAATGATAAACCCGGTGGTAATCCTGTCCTGGGTGATAAACCTCTGCCCTCTGCAACAGATGCCTGCTCTGCTGCTCTATCTCTATTAATTCCACTCTTCTTCGCCTGTGATCACATTTTTGAGTCATGTTTTTTTTCAGAGAACTGTGGGGTATGAGTTGCACAGGGAGAAAAAAAGCACAAAGGCCAGTACAGACTTGCCAAGAGATCTTTTGATCAAAGGAACCAGGGGAAGCTTGTGAGTTTCTGAAGCAGATGCAGATAGAAGCATTTAGCCGATGAGAGAGACTGCACTGCATTGATCTTTGCTGTATGGCTTTGTGTTTTAATATCCAAACTGGGATCTAGCTGTCATCTGTTCCACTTGTCAATACAGCGAGCTTCTGGATGATGAGCTATTCTCACATTTTTGAGTGACATCAAACACATTCCCATGTATTTTCTCTATGGAGTGAGGTCCTGGCTTGGCCTCCTGGCGTGCCTGCCAAGGTATGTTTGACTGCTGCCCCTGTCTTTCTGGTGGCATCGCCCATCCTGCCTTCTGACTGTGTTTGGGTTGTCCTGGGCTGCTTGAGTTGCTTTCGTTCATGCCCTCCCTTGCTTCCCTCTCTTCGTGGAGGCAGACTGTGTCTCTGACAAGCAGAGCATGTGAGTGCACTCTGCCCTGTAATCCAATAGGACATGTGCACTGTGCATGCTACAGCCTGGCCCTGTGTATCAAGAAGGCCACAGTTTTCAGCCCAGAAAGCTGATTAGGAGAGACATGGCGCAAAGAGAGAGCGGTGTTGTTAGAGAGCCCTGTCCTGCTTCATTTAATGTAGGATTTTGCCTGTAGTTCTCTGTTGTTGGTTTGGAGGATGCAGAGAGCCCTGAGCTGCCACAGCTCCCTGTAGAGTCACTGCTTGTGTTGGTACAAGCCATGTGAGTCCGGTCAGGCGTCATGGTGTGCTGAGCTGACAGCACAGGACTAAAAGGTTACAACACCTTCACATTTGTTTTTCCACCTCCTCACTCCCATCCTCTGCCAGCTCTGCTGTATTGATTCCAGCGTCAGTGATTCAAGAAACTGTCGCAAGTGATGGTGACTTACACAGTCACTGTCTCCTAAGAAAAGATCTGAGAGAGAAAAATTCAGAAAACACCATTTAATGTGAAGATGGGCTCAAGAGACCTGCTGGGAGAGGATGGATGTTTCTCTGGCAGACTTGGAGAGACAATGTGGCCTCAGGATAGCTTATCAAATAGAAATTATGGAGGATGGAGTATTACAAAGACGGCAGAAGTAATGTGCACTGTCTATACACATTAGAAATGATTTGTAAAACAGTTTTGAGAACTTTGGGTAGAAGATTATCAGTTCATCAATGGCTGTTTTATAAAGTGGTGATGCTACAGGGGGGAAATACTTGAGGTCTCATTTTCCCAGCTTGTGCTTGTCATGTGTGGTAGTGTGCATGTGGCAAGGTTATTCCCAGTCAGTCCTGGGTTGCTTTTATTACCATTTTCGATCATGATTTGACATTTTACTGCAGGCTTGGAGATCTAGACCCTCATTTTGGATTTATATGGCATACATAATCTCCAGATTGTGTGACAGTAAGATTGCATACAAGTTGTATAGAATTAATTGTGCTAATAAACCACCATAGACATCATGATTAATGAAAATGTTTTGTTGTATACAGCCAGTTCTTAAATTTGTATGTATTTGCTATAATTAAAATTACTGGCAAATGTGTTCACTAAAAAATCAGGTATCAGCTAGTGAATCCTTGGACTCTTTTTAGGTAGAATGTTTCCATTTTATATAGGGGAAAGTGAGGTACTGGGGAATTGAAAAAAATGTTCTTAGTAGACAGCTGTCAGTCTGGAGATGCAGAGTGATACAACGTGAGCAGAGGGAACAAGAGTATTACTGCATAGTGTGTTGGAGTATAGGTCTTGTATGTTGCTTATGCATAAGCTAAACAAGTAATTACATCCTGGAGTAAAATTAGGATGTGCTGGTACTCCATCCTTGTGATACTGCAGTTTGATCCTCCCTGCATAGCCCAAACCATGATTTTTGCTTCACCCTGGAAGCACAGAACTGAAATTTGCTATTGAGTGTGGTATCAGAGTGGGGGGTGACAACTGCAGTTTGTTCCACTGCATGAACATTGCATCCCCAGATAACCCTGCGGACGAAAATACAAAATCTGGCTAAAATTAAAACTGCTTCTTAAATCCTCTGTCTGATGTTGCCTGAAGCTTTTTGTTCAGTTTGTCTTCACAAGGTCACTGAGACAGAAGAGTGCACTATCTGAGCATGTTGGCCTGGAGGCTTTCACACAGATGCTTTCATTTAGCATTTGGGACGTTCTCCTCTCTTCAGTCCCTTCCTTTTTACTCACCCATTTTCTATACCTCTCTGCTCCCCGCATTTTAGCTCAGGATCCCTCGGATCAATACACCTAGGGATAAAAGCTATCCTTTTTTATCACCTTATCATGCAGTCATTAATCATAAGCTTTCTGGGCACCCAAGCTGTCATGGGCCAGAGGCTGCTGGTCTGTCTGCCAGAGCTGCCACGTATGCTGCCTGCAGCGCTGCCCTCATCTTTGCTGTCATCCTGCCATGTGGAATATTTGTCTTCCAAAACTATGTGTTGGAAGCAAATTCTGTTTCTGCCTCTTTCAGTAGCTTGTGATCTTGGACTACTTAAGTTCAAAATAGTAAATTAATGTTTCTTTGATTATTTCTTTTTTAATAGGTAAGGAAAGGAAATTTCTGTTGGAATTAATAGTGATTGTGTGCTCTGAGAGACATTCAAAGTGTTGTAATGTGAGCTTCCAATGACATATTGAAAGATGGAAGCACTTTGGAAGACTGAAGCCAAATTTTAAGATCTGGTAAGGGCATGAGTGTCTAAGAGTTTGCTGTCCAGGATGAACGTAGAATGAGGAGTCTTCCCTTCCTGTAGAGATAAAAACTGTGTGAGAGAACAGTGGTGCCAAAAGGTGATGAGAAGCTACTCCTAAACTGAGCCTCATTTTCTCCAGCTCTGCAATGGGAGTAATTGCAAATACTTCACTCCTGTGAAGATACACGTTAAAAGTTTGTACAATGTTCACTTGAATCTTGCTAATTATCAAATATAGTAAAACTGCTTCAGTATATGAGAGGTCTGTAGGAAACACACTTTATTTGCAGCATGCTGCTGCAAGAAGCAAATGGCTTTTTCCAACCTAGTTAATTAAATTAAGGCAAAAACTAGGAATTAATTGGGATTGTTCAAGATTCTTTTTCATTCCTGCATTAGGAAACACAGACCAAACAGCAGGCCACATAAGTTACTTGTAATCAGCTATTTAAAACCTCCTTAACGGGGATGTTAAGATGGATTAATTATTCTTTGTTCTGGTCTCTGAATATAATGGGTAATTACTATTAATTATGTGTAATTGAAAAATTGCTTTTTTACAAAGAATCCAGTAGCATTTTGCGGGTTTTTAACTTCTTGCTACCTGTAGGGAGGCATACAACATTACATAATGTTATGGTAAAGACTGCCATAAACTTAGGAATGGTCTCTGAGAGTCTTACTCCCTTTCCAGCCAACACTTGAGAACTGCACTTTGAGAGAGAACAGATCTCGGAGGATGCTGGAGAGATGGGACTTAGTGTTTTGTCCTGTTTAAAGAGAAGATGCAATTTGTAAGGCTGGTTGTCCTTGATGATGCTGCAAGATTTTTCCTCAGAAACATGTGGAACAGCCACTGGTAAACCAAAGCAAAAGTATTAGAAACAAATGATAATGACAACAAGGATGAAGCAAACCCTTGAGCTTTGCTGTCAGGAAAGAAAGCTTTTGTAAAGGAGGAAGAACAACCCATGACTTGAGTAACCAGTACATCACCTGTGGGTAAGCACAGATGTAGAGGAGTCTGACAAAGGTTGGAGACTATGCTGAGATATCTGGAATAAGGTGCAAAAGAAAAAATAAATAATATTTTTACAAGGGCAGGGCACTTTCAATTAGGTTAGATTACCAGGTTGCTTAGCCTGAAATTCCTAACTGCCCCACCAATTTCTGTATGTGAAAGGCCCCCAGACCTTAAATCAAAGGTGCGTAACTTTGATTTCACTGAGCATTGGGCACCTTCATTTACACAGAAGCCTGGCCCTTATGCTCTCTAGGCCTAGTTTCACATTGGCAAAATGAGGATAATAACATTTTTTACTTCAAAGAGCGCTACAAATTACAGAGTTGTTATGTACTTAAACAATACAATAATTGAGATAATAGAAGCTCTTACAGTGTGTGCATATATATATATATATATTGGAGTTGGTGTGCAGGCTACTCTGAAACAAAAATTATGTGTCTGGTGCTGCTTGTCTTGCAGACCTTTGCGCTTTGCTTTTTCTGTCCCCTCAATTCCCACATGCAGATTAAGCCAGGGTGCCATTTTACTGTAAGATGTATCTGCTTATGTTGCCATACACCGAATAATCCTTTCTCTACGTGGCTTTTTGGAAGCAGCCTAGAGCAGCATCGGATCAGAGATGCCTTCTGCAGAGCATTTGGCTCCCTAATGAGAGAGGCAATGAAAAACATTTTCCAGTGCATCCATCACTCAGCAGCTGTAGTGCTGAGGTGGGAGGACAGACATCCTTGAGCAACTTCACATAATCCGTGCCTGCTGCCTGGCTCCAACAGGACAGCGGCAACGTGTGCCAAGGAGGAGGGGAGCTGCGGTGGAGCTGCTCGGTGGGGTATGGCCGGGGCCCCCCCCAGCAGCTGCAGGGTCCTGGCTTGTACTCGTGTCAGCTTGGTGCAAGGAGTGTGTCAGTCACTGCCTAGCTGGGGCACATGGGTCTCAGCTCTCTGCCTGACTCACTCCGACAGAGACCTCCCCACCCGTCAGTTCTTGCCTAGATCCAGTTTTAGCTGCAGTGTCCCACTGCCTGGCCCCGTCAGTGAAAGCCTCCCCAAAGCAGAGCAGGGGCAGTGGGTGAGTGCAGGTTTTTGGTGTGGAGATCAACAGTGACTCTGTATTTCTGCTGTGCTGACTGGGGGTGCTCACAGAGCCCAGTTGGTGCAAACACATTTCCAGAGGCAACGGTTGTTGTAGATCAAAGATGACAAAAAGCACTGTAAGCATCTGACCTATTTTGGGAAGCTTGCTGGGGCTTTTTGCTTTTACTTTGTTAATTTTTTTTATGCTTGCACCTGAGTGAAGGAGACTGTAAATATTTGTCACTTTTTCTAAGTATGCACACCATGAAGACAGAAGCAAGCTTGAAAAAATATCTTGTTGCATTTGCTGGGCTGGTTCCACCAGTTGCCCTGAAGACACAGGGTGGATGTTGAGCTGGCACTTCAGATGACTTCTGCCTGCTGCTGGTTGGCCCCAAGCTAAAGCTCCAGGTGATGCACATAGCAACTTTCTTGCAATGCTTGATGGCATCTGCCACAGTGAGATGATGTGGGGGCAAGTGACCCAGGGCATGTCCCTCAGGCCACCTCAGTAAAATTCCACAGGGCTTGTGCTGGAACTCAAGCAGTTGTTGCTATGTGACCTTCTCTGTCCTTGTTTCGTACCTGTGATGCTTAAAAGATCATGTTTATCCTGCTGTAACTTAATTAGAGCTGAATTTGGTCTTACTGCCTCTGAACATGAGCAGCTTCCATCAAGTCATCTAAAGGATCAGATCTGGTTTCTTCTCTCTGTCAGTACTGGTGGCATCTGGTTTCATTTTCCATCTTTCCTAAGGGAGCTCACTTTTCCCCACATTTCAGCATATGCCTGTTGTGTGTCAGTACCCTGGGCTGCCTGTGTCTCTGTGCCAAGCCAAGTACCACTCTTTGAGCCAGCAATGTGCTAGATGGTGTAGAGACAGAACGTGAGGTGTGTCAATTGGTGGTGTGGACTGTGCATAGCTTAAAACTGGTACCTGTTTATGGGTCAAGAAACTGCTGGAGCCAGTTAGGTAAGGGTTGGGCTTGTTTTTTTCCTCTGTGTGGAGGTAGCAAGATTTTCACCCTGCATCATCATAGGAGCCTTTGCTTTTGCACTGCATGGCTCTTCATTGACACACAACAGGCACCTTAGGGACTTCTCAGGGTAGATGGCATGGTGGGGCACTGCTGAGGAAATAGCAGGGCTAGCACAGAACACAGCACTCCCAGTGCTGTAACTTAACGACCCGTGCTGTCTGCATGACATCCCCGTTTATTTCTAAATATGCTGACATGGCAGTTTTCTGCATGTGGTGGTTTTTCTCCAGGGGTTGGATTGATTCTGTTAACTTGTTCTGTCTCTTCTCTTTCCCTGTCCCCACCTCAACCATTGGCCAAACCAAACCTCCCTCAGTTTGTGGCACACAGAGGGTCAGCAATTTAAGCAATAATTATGAAGTTCTTTTTTTTTTTATGATATAGGGTTTTAATAAAACATAGCAGTGATTTTGAGTGTTTATTAGGTTCCTCTAGAGCATACGTTCAACTTCAGCTCTCAACACTTTAATGTATATTGCTACATAGCTAAACCTATTGCTTGAAAACTCACTATTATTTCTCCATTACTGTTACCCAGCATTGTGAGACCAACATCTGTGAGTCAGATCACAGACATTAACAAAATAATTTAAAAATAATTTTATTTAATTAATTTACTTAAATGATACAGAGCTCTTATTTTTGGGACTGCAGGGTGCAGGTGTTTTCGCTGTATGCGTGGGGGCAAGCAACTTCATTAGTCTTTTAATAGTCTCTTACTATCACAGACTCGTGGTGTCACCTTATATTGACGCTCATTTTTCAATAAAACTGCAGGGATTACAACATGGATACGGAGCTCCTGCTCCCATTCACGTTCCCTCCTACTCTGTGCTGTGTTCTCCAGCAGAAAGATACCACAGCAGCAAGTGCACAAAGTGGAAGGTCACGTACGAAGTCTCACGCTCAGTTCTTTAGCATCTTTCACGCGTTACAGCTTTACACGGGGTGTGATGTTTAGAGGACAGGGTGTAAGTAACTTCAGTAATGGACTTAAGGATTTCATATCCCAGCAGAGTGTCTTTCTGGCTGTCAGTGCAGTGTAACTGTGTCACCAATATCTAGTCTGATGTTTTCTTTATTATTATTCATAAGCTCCCATGCCATGGCAATCAGGCTCTTCAGGCTGTGCCATCCTGGGGATTATCACACTCAGGGTGGTTAAAGTCACTTCGCCTGGAGCCTTCTGCCTCTGAGAAGTGCCCAAGGCTAATCGCTGTGAAATGTGACGCTTGTCATGTCTCCTTGTTCAAGCATGTGAGGCAGGCCTGTCATTCACTAAAAGCCTTCACATCTGGTATTACATGGTAATCCTCGCGCATCGGGCTTCCAAATAAGAAACTCGCGGAGCCCAGCAAGGTATGGCTCAGCCTTAGTTTGCATAATTCCCAGAATGCAAGGCAACTTGCTCTCCCTTCTGAAATCATTAATAAGCAATAAGAATATTATATAAGCTGGCATCTTTTTTTAAACCATGATAATTTCAAATGCTATTATAATTAGGACGAAGATGAGAGTTTGAGCTGGGGGAGGGAACAGACAAAGGATTAAGCTGATCTCCACCATGACGTTAGAAGGTAGCTTTGTCTGTTAGATCCTGGTTTGGACAATAATGGATATGCTTTGGGCATATGAAGAGGCAAATAGACAATATATTTAAAAGTATTAATCCTTTTCATCCTGAAATGTTATCTCTTGCCATAAATAGGATCACAGCTTCCCAGTCCACTTATATTCTGGCAAACTGACCCTGTAGAAAAGGCCAGAAGCAATATACATTTCTGTTGTACCGTGATGACTGTCAGCTCCATAGTGGGTCACGTGAAGTGGTCAAAAATGCTATGTTGCTGAGAATAACTTTGTTTGAGACAGCTGATTGTGACTATGGTGCTACCACATCCCAAGAGATGTGGCCTCTTGAGTGACAAGTCCCAAGCCATGGCAGACCAGATGTGACATTTCTACGAAGGAAAGTTTAGTGTCAGGATTAAGCAGGCAGAATTTGCTGGGGAAGGAACACCAGGTGAAAGTATGGTTTATAGATGTAACTAATAGGGCTGCTTTCTTTGGAACAGGGACGATTTTAAAAGTCACTTGTCAAAATCATTTTCCCTGTAACGCTGCCGCAGCCCTCAGATATGAGCATGTTCCTGATGTTCCCCCTCACTCACATGCACGAACACGGGGAGGCAGGCGGGAGGAGGCAGCTGCACTGACACACGATGGGGTTTGCAGGAACACGATGGCAATTTAGCAGAATGATTAAAAGATTGCAAACATTTATTAATAGATTTGCTGCTGCAGCAGCTCTGTTGGAGAAGCCTTGCTTCCTCAGGGATGCTCGTACCTCCTTCCCATTCCCTTCCAAAGCTCTAGAAGTGGAAAAGTCAGGTGTAGACTTGTTTTCAGTTTAAAGCCACAGCTACGTGTAGTACTGCAGCCCACTTCATCCCACCATCCTGGGGAGAGGATGGGGAGAACTTGAGTGGGAGAAAGAGACGAGAGATGGTATGCAGAGCAGAAAGAAAGGATTTTTCTTTTTTCTTCTCAGTTCATGGTTGGCCTTTTCTTCCCTGAGTTGCTCTCCCTTTCTCTCATTGCTCTTCATTACAGCAGTATTGGAGGAGATCTGCTGAAGGTTCTGCAGAGCAATCTACTCCTCTAACATGAGCACAATCCCTTCTGCAATTCTCGTGACTGTCATCTCTTCAGATTTTTTAGTTTTAACACTGGGAAATGGTAGGAGGTGAAGGTTCAATTAAAAAAAGAAAAGAAAGGGCAATTGGCTGAACAAGAAATCACCTTATACTACATGGCTGATCCTGCTGCAAAGCAGTAATCACCATAAATGAGATGGGCAATTCTGATGTTTGAGAGCACAGCATCTGAGACATTTTTATCCTGCAGACCAGATGATGGTGACTGACTGATACAAGTTTGTAACAGGAGAATATTTATCCTACGCATATGGTGACCTCCTCCATATTCCTATCCACAGTGAAATAATCAGTTTAGTTTACTTTACAAAAAAAAAAAAACAAAACACCAAACCCAAAAAACTGGGTACTAAGAGAATCTGAAATGTCTGGACAACCTAAAAGGAATCATTTTTTCCTTCTGCTAAACAATGATGACAACAGATACAAATGCTTGTGTCCCTTTCATTATCTAAAATTCTGCTTCTAACTAGGTAGGATGGCAGCACACCTCAACCTTGGTGTTTCCCATACAGTGTGGCCAAGCGACTGGATGTGCCATTGGGCATCAGCAGCTGACCTTTTAACTACATCAAGGGAAATTTCCTTCTATTCCTATCATTTAACCATGCCACTAGACTGTTTAAGAAAATTCTCATTGCATAATCACTGCAACTCTGCTTAATGCAGAATAGGCAGAAAGGAAAGCAAAGTGGATCCAGTAGATAGGATAGGGGGTAAAAAAGTGATAGTGGAAAGATGCAGGAAAGAAAATACAGTTGAATTATGAGTCCTGCATTATTCTTACCTGAACCTGCCTTGGGTTGATTTGGGTTTTGTTTAACTGTTTCCCCTAGTTCTTAAGGTTTTCAGTTCAGATATTTCCTTCATCAGTTTTCAAGTGCAGTGTCCAATTTGAACTTGACTAGCAGGATTTTTTGTCTGCGTTGCTTATGAAAAACATCTGATTATCTCTGTTCACTTGGTGTATATACCATGCTCTTCATGGGGTGTCCTGAGAAACTACACAACCTGAGAGCTAAGTGTAAGCCCCACAGAACACTTCCTCCCTTGAGATGTTTAAGGAAAGTCTGCATCCATTAGGCAGCCTCCAAGGTCTTAAAAAGACCTGATTTTCTAGGGAATTAGTATAATACCTTGAATAATCCTCGTCTAAAATGCAGAGAACCCACGTGAGATTGTAGTTGATACCACAGATGCATTTGGGCTAATTGCTTCTTCACTTTCTGTCTTTAGGAGCTGGAATTCCCCATGCTCAGAGTATCCAAAGAATGTCATGGATGAGGATGAAGCAGACCTGGAGAGGTACCTGGTCTCAGGTGAGAAAGAACATAGATAGGATCCTGTAAACTCTAGTTCAAGGGAAGAAATTACTTCCACAGATAATTTCTCTCTCTCGTTCCTTGTTTGATGGTTGCAAATGGCTGGCCTTTCCCAGCAGCAGCAGCTGTATAGCTTCAGCTGCTCTGTCAAAGCTCTTGTCCTTTCCTGGCAGTAGCTGTTCCATTTGCATTGGTTTCAGTGTCTTTGCTTTCCAGACAATCTCTGTGTGATAATAAGAGGATGCCTCGCAGTCTTGGGACAAGTAAGATGCCTATTGGTGGAATTGTTTTGGGGCTTTTTATTCATGTCCTGAGAGGCTCTTTTGGGCCTTTACAAATATTTAAAGCAAGAAATTTTTTTTTATCAATATTTTCCCTGCTCCCATCAGAAGCTCAGCCCTCACTAAGGCTCTTGCCTCCCACATACCTAATTTTCTTTTTACTATTTTCTTGTTCATTAATAAAAATATATATTATACTTTTTAACTATGGGAACCACCATCCTCTCTGTTGTGGAGCAGCCAGAGTGCCTTTGCCATTGGAATTTCCTCCCATTGCTAGGACAGATAGTCCCTCTGGGTATATGGGCCATATTTCTTGAAGTGTTTGGAATTGTATCTTTGCAAATGAGCAAAATATGAGTATTGAGATATCCCTCTATGTTCTATATCTTTCTGGGATGCTATGTCTGTATCTGAGTGGCAAGTAACGGGACTACAGCTATGCTTAAAATAACCTGCCTCGAGATTCAATTACAACAAAGCTGTTAAGTTTCTCGATTGATAACTACATCTATTAGTGAGTCTAAAAAATCTTGGAGTGCTAAGAAATGAATGAAGTTGCAGGAATTCACCTGTTCTATCCTTCTCACATCATTAAAGAAAGATGAGGGTTTGACATTGTCACTGTTGTGATTTTCTTTCTTAGCCATTGTACAGCAGGGGAGCTGGGGGACAGCACCTGGGGACAGCCCAGATACATCCTTGAGACCCAGTTAGTTTGCAGTTGTGCAACCTTTGTAAAGCTTGGATTTCTCAGGGGCTAAGGAATATAGCAATCAGTAGCAATGTGGCTAGATCTTTACTAATTGCAAAAATTTAGAGATGATGATGATGAACCTGTCCCTTCTGCACAGTGAAAAGTAAGGAGGTGAGGATCACCTGTTACTGATACGGGAACATTGCATGAGAAAACAAATATTCCTTGTGTCCTTGATAGGAGACAGGCCAGAGGTAATAATGAAGAAAGAGAGGCGAGGTTAGAGATGATATCAGAAAGGAGAACTGTCATTTCTGAGTGCCAGCTACTTGTAAATAGCTTTCCAAGTGCTGAGAAGAACATAGAAAGCAGGACTGGGGTCTTTTCAAGGTTTGGGTTTTCCTATGGAGCAAGAACCTTCTGTTTAGAAAAAAAAAATTGTCAAAGATAAAATATTTCCAGACAACATTAATATAGAAATGATGAGTCTGTACATGATGAACTTAAACAATTCTGAAGTAGGTCAGTTTTAAAATGCTATCAGAACAAAGTCATTAATTTTAAACAGAATGTACTTTGTTGATTTGATGATGAATTAAAAGTGGAGGGAAGTGAAAAGGCGGCTCATGTAAAGCTGCATCATCCTCTGCCTCCATTGAGACAACACTGTATTGCCTTTGTGGTAGCAAAAAATCTGTCAGGCTTTGTCATCATTTTGCATCACAGCATGACCTGAAAGCAAACATACACTCTGCCATCACACAGTCCAGTGCTGGGCATCACTTGCAGGACTACAGTGGCCATATACCTGGGGAATATGGCTTTTGCCAGCAGCGCTGAAGGCTGACAAACCAAGGGAATTGAAATATATTGTTTTGTTTATTCTGTTTGTGTGGATCTTCATCAACCTTACCAGATTTCAGTTCCAATAGTAACTATGTGGGAATCTTATTTTTCAGGATTTTACTTGCAAAGGTTTGGCTTCAGCCAATTGGTAAGATACTCTGGATTGCCCGTTCTGTTGCCCTTGCTCATTTTTGTCCAGAGCTGCTTTCTCACACAGTACTTGTGTGAGCCATGGGTCACAAACATTAAACTTAGCTTATGGAAAACACACCAGAATCAGTTTGATCACGTTAAACTCTCTGTTTGAAAGAAACTCCTCACTTCCTATCACCAAATCTTTCTTTTTTTTATGTAACAACCAGCTCCCAGACCCTGCTGGTGTTCTTTGGCTTTGTATTATCCTCCCTACCTGATCATTCTTCTTCCTTTTAACGTGATATTAGTTGATATTACTTCCCCTACTATAAGTATTCACTCCCAGTCCCTTCAATCTCTGCCAATTGCAGAAAATTTGATACGTTTTGGCTAGGACTTGTGCTATGCTTACTTACATAGGTGTTTACCCTAAAGCTCATGAGATATCTGTCTTTATTGTCTTAGTCTTGAGAAGGGACATGTTTCAGGAGAGCTCCATTTGCCTCTGAATAAAGCAAATAATCAGTACACTCCCTTTACACTGAGCACCTGATGTCCTGTGCAAGCTCAGGAAGTTACACAAGGGAACACTCTACTTTCCTGCAACATGGTTAGAAAAGACAGAGCTGCCCATCAGTTTTGTCTTATTTAGATGAGGATCTGGGTCCTGGGTGGATTTGTCTCTCAGTGGAATAAATAAAACCTAAGTCTGGGTTTTCTTGTTAAAATTCTTGTCATCTTTTCCTCATAGGAAATACAAAGGTGTGCCTGGTATCACACCTCACCTAGCTCTCTCAGCTCACCTGCTTGTATCCATTCACTGACCAATGTCACCAAGTCCTGGTGAGGAAAAGTTCTTTGTAAGTGGAATGAAAGGTTCACTTCCAAAGATGTGCTCAATCACTGCTGTAACAACCCAGTTAATGGGTTGGAAGCTCCAGTTGCAAACCAGGGTGGCATGGATAACGGTGTGGACAGAGGGAGCTGAAGTGCCAGTGTTGGTTTCTGAGCACTTTTGATGGATTTTGCATTATTCTTATGCACAAAGTGATGTGGCTTTTGGGTGCTTATGAGTAATGAGTAGAGCTAGTTTGTTTAGTGTCCCTGTCCCCCAAGGCCACTGCCCTTTGAGAGAGAACAGTGTGTACCACTGCTTTTGGCAGCCACCCTCCCAACCTGACGCAGTCGGTTTGGGGGGGCCACGGAGCCGGCAGAGATGACTCATTCCGCCTCAGTGGCTCATTGAGGAGCTGCAGGGAAAAGCTATTTATAACCAGACCTTTCAGGTTCAGTGCAGCAGCATCTTCAGCAGGAGGAGGGGGGCAGAATGGGGATGGCACATAAGACTTCTCAGATACAGATCAACCTGCACCCCGATACTGTAGCCACCAGCTGACTTCAGCAAGCCTTTTTTCCCAAGTCCTTTGCTCAACAATCTGGGTGCTCTGGCCCTGGTGTAAGATACTGATGATAACCCATCAGCTCCTCAAAGAGCAGGAGGACAACTGAATATCATCAGAGTGAACAAAACACAAACTCTTTCTACTGTAGCCGCTAAGCTGGCTCTTAAAGATTCTTTCTGACCTGTGGTCGTAGCATCGTCACCTTATTTTTCTTTGTCCGTTTTTATCCCTGGCTTGCCATTAAGATGAGAGCTTTTCATGGGTGTTTTCAAACAGTCTTTGTGCTGCCAAAAAATCTCATTTAAACCTCCTGAGGTTTCTCTTATAAACAAGTTAACACAATAGTTTATAAAACTGTAGTTGTTTTTCTGATCTTTGCATGGGCTCATTTCATCTTTAGGTCCTTCCATGACTCCATATGTGAAGCAGAGATAACAATACCCCCTGGGTTAAGCACAGTGTGATCTATAGCTATGAAACCACCGAAGTGGTAGTATTATTACCAGAGAGAACCACAGAACAGTAGGAAAGCATATTACACAACAGTAGAGGACAGCATGTGTTTAAGAAAATATTTACTATGAACGCATATGTCTTTTTCTCTAGGTAACTGGGACTTTATCTTGAAGCATATTAGCATACTTTACAATTATTGAATTTTGTGTTAACTAAACTTCTTCAAGTTTTCTGTTCTCTTAACTGGTTTTTGAATTCAGAACCACATGGAACCTGGGATCCCACTGTGTGAATGCTTACCTTGTGCTTTGTCTACCTCTGTCTATTCTTAAACCAGTTTGGGTTGTCTGGAACTGGGCTGGGGCTAGATGAGTCCTTGGCTCCTGTCATTCTGTAGGCTTCTTCCCATAGCTTAGATGTTGCGTATTTGGCTCCTCATCTTCCCTTTTTCTTCTATCTATTTTCTTCCTACCCATTCTTCACCAAGCAGGCAGTTGGCTCTGTGGTACATGGCTGGTGTACAGTTTGAGGAGTATAACAGCACATTCTAAGGCCATTTGTTAGATTTATAGGGTTTTTGCCCTATTTTGGCTGTCCTGCACCACTGTGCTGTGGACCCAGAGGCATACTGGCCTTTTTTACAGTGGGCCGTGTTTATTATCCTCATATAAAAGCTGCACTATAAATAGTTCTTGCCTTCAGTTCTGGCAGCCAACTCAAGGGGAGTTCTCCCCTGCATAACACCAGTGTTGTGGTGATAATTTCTTTCTTGAAGCCCAGTTAGAAGACTGCAGAGGTTTGTGAATGTGAGACTTGCCTTATATGCCTCAGCTCAAACTGGAGTGGAGTTGGCCTCTGCACAGGAGCCCCCGCATTATTGTCCTGAATCTCAGTTTTGTTTTGGAAAAAGTAGACCTCTGGCTCTTAGGGTTGCAAATATGCCTCTGTAACACCAACAGAATGTAGCTGGTGCAGAGACATTTGTATTGGCATTGAAAGAGACCATATTTCAGAGGCAGGGACTGTTGTGGGTTTGGGTTTTGTTTTGGAGGGTTTTTTGAGTGGCAAACTGAGATGTGCACTGATTATCACTGTAATGTCAACTGTGCTCCTGGTGTTTTGTCTTTGGCAAATTTTACACAGTAGATAAAGTGGTTCTTAGAGCTGTTGGTTTATCCCTTCAGCAGGTGCCTTGTCTTCCCTTTGGCACCTTAGGGCCGACACGTATGGCGTGTGCAGTGCAGCTGGCTGCGCCGCACATCTCACCACCTCCCCTTTCCCGAGGCTTCAGCAGACCCATGGAAGTGGCTCCTAGGATGGATGCTATGGCTGCAGAGCGCACAAGGAGATGTGCCCAGGTTTGGCTCCGTGGACCCAGAACCAAGAGGGCCAGGAGGGGAAACCAAGAGCGTGCATACATGTCAGAGACTGAAAGGATTTACCTCCCTGCATTTCCAATTGCTTGTTTTCTATCTGGGGAAAATCCCTTTTGACAGCCCAGGCAGTGAGCTTCTAATTCCTGTCTCCGGCTCATTTTTCACTTCAATCCCTCAGCGAACGGATTTTAATGCTTGATGGATTCAAACAAAATTATTTCCGTTCCTGTGGCTTTGCAAAAGCCTCTAGGGTGTGTGTGTGCGCTCAGGGGAGGAGGGACGCGGCGTGGTTTTGTTACACTCCAGTAAGCCTCCTCTCCAAGGGAAACATATTGCATTTCTTCATTTAGGGCTTTCTTCTGATGATTCCTCCCGTGCTGTCCTCCTGGCTCTTGGGTCACAGGAGGACCCTTGGAAGATCAGCTGTTCTGAGGGGTACAGGATGCAATTCCAGATCAGTGTTTCTGCTCCAAGTGGGGATTCAGATACTGAGCTTCCAGGAGTAGCACTGAGTTGGGGAAATAACTGTGGGAAAACTTTCAGATTGCCCATCTCCAGCTGGGAGTGAGACACCACCACAGGCTGAGAGATGGGGCTAGCGATGCCTGGGCAACCAGCAGTCCTCAGCATTGACATCTTGTTTGAACATGTGTGCAGTTCACCATACCGCTATCGTAATGGACAAGTACTGCTTTTTATTATGATTTCCAGCCTCTCCTGCCAGCAAAAATCACTGTAGGGAACTATGCAAGGGCTCTGCTTGCATAACATTCAGTGATCAGTGAGAATTGCAGCTGCTTAGCCACTATGTGTTTCTGCTGGGCTTCTTCCACTAAGTTCCTGTGTCTAGGAGGCCAAACTGTTTAAATGCTCAATATCTAATATCTCACCCTTCTATCCACACCAAAATCATCATCATCATCATCATCATTAACTAAACATTCTATGATGGGTCTAATAAATACTTATAACCTGCATGGTAAAGTTCCACATTATTTTCTGAAGGATTTGAAGTGCAGTGTGAAGTCGACAATGTCTATTGGTGTACAAAACTGTTGTTGTTAGAGTTTGCTAAGCCCACTTGGTGATATCCATATCTAGATTAAGTTGTTTCAACTTACTGTATCTGCTACCAAGTTGTCACTTGCTCAGGCAAGGTAAAAATTTTGTTCCTGGAGTTGGAAACCTATTGTGTGTTCCTCTCCAGCACACGCCTGACTTCTAGGAGAACCTCCCGTGTCCACAGCCTTCGGTGAACATTTGTTTAGAGCTACTGATTTCAATCATAAATGTGTACTGTGTCATGGTCATAAAGCTGGTGGCTCCAGGGACTCTAGTGTGTAGCTTGCAAGTTTATTCTGTTTTATTTATTTCAATATTATTGCAAAACCCCAGTTCCTCTAACTTCAGCAGTTTTTTCAGCATAAGTATTCTAATCCTTGTTCTTTGCTTTGTTAAATACATTGTCTACTGGTGAGAAACCCTACTTTATTAGTTTTCTAATATGTTGCATCAGAGACTATTATGTTGCATAATAAATACTCAAATTTATACATAAAATGTACATTGAATTTTTAGCTGTAAATACAGTAATAGAATTTCTGGAAGTAATAACTTCATCTAGATACTATATTCTTGCTTGTAGTTGTGTATTTATTTCAACCTTGTCAATATTCCCCAAACTTTTGAACCAGGGACAGTAAATTGAAGTGTTAATAAACTTTGGAACTTCATTAATAAACTCATTCTAAGTCTGTTAAGTAGAAGAGGACACTAATTTATGAACCAGTAGATACTGTCTAGTTTGAAAGCTTCAGCTACTTATTACAGCAACAGTAGAGGCAATTCTCTTTCTTCATATTTTTAGATTGTAAAAAACAAATCTAATTGACTTTTTTTCTGAGGGATCAATAAGAAATTGAATTAAATATGAGTAAAAGGGAGCTCTTATATTTCTATCTTGGTGTTCTGCCGGAACATGGGCAGGTTTTACTGCAGCAGTAACTGATTCATTAACCTTGTGATTTGTCACCAGAGAAAGGAAATAGCTAAATATTTGGAAAACCTGCTTTTTAAATGCTCTCTTGTTTCAGCTCATGTCCTGGGTTGCTTGTGTTCTCTTAGTTATGTTTATGATTATTTTGGTTGAACACTTTTACTAAGTTACTAGTGTTCCTTTTGGCAAGGGGTGAGTTGTGAATCTGTCTGGATACCTGTTGGATATCCTTGCCACAGAGCAAGTTATCTGGTATTACATACATATTAGTATCTGACTGCACTGATTTTATCAAGAGCATTTGCCAATAGCTGAGAACTTATTTTAATGCTGCTTTCCACCATGTTGTTGGAGTGAGGACAATGGAGAAGAAGTTATCTACAAAATACAGTGTCAGTACCACTGGCAAAGCATCATCTTGGGTTTTTTGTTTTCCTTACTGTCTCTTTTACCTAGCTGGAGATTGAGACCAATAAGCCTTTACTGCGTTGGAAAAGCTTAGGGATATGGCTGGTGTCTTTCAGCTGGAAAATCATTATCAAACCTTTCTTTACATTCCATGTCATACTAACTTTCCCATATGTGGTGCCAGTTGCTTAAGTCTAGGGCTTGCTGTGCCTTAGCACGGTGAACAATACTCTTACTGCTACTCTTATATGTTTTTCAGTCTCCTATTTACTCATATATCCTGTCTCTATAATCCTGTAATGGGGACAGGCTTATCAGTGTAATCTCTGAAATTTACCTGGATATCCCTTGCTCTCTGTTGTTTGTTGTTGTTGGGGGTTTTTAATTGTACATAAGACTGCTTCTAGCATCACCCATGCGGACCATTGTCCTATTTAATATGTTTCATTTCCTTTCAAGCTGATAGCATATCCATGTATCACTGCAACACCAACCTTTCCTCCGAGGAACAGTTTACGTCAGGTAGCACTGCTCTGATGCTGCTTGCAAAATCTGTGAAGCTGGCTTATCTGTGACATTTCTTGGATGTTCTTGGACAAATATTTTCTTGGTCCATCCTGGTTGTTGTAGGGCATCTGTGATTCTACATGATTTTATCTTTGATCTTAATATGCTTTTCTCTCTCTGATCTCTTCCACAGTGTATTTTGTCATTTCATTGTATTTAAAATATGACTTGCACTTAATTCAAGACTGGATGATTGCAATAGATTTGTTCTTTGACCTTTTATCAGTCTTGAAAATTCTAGGGGAAAACCACTTCCTTAATAAGAGACCAGACCATAAATTGATTTTTCACTAAAAAATCTCAGGAGATACGCCCCTTCATCACTTTTGAAGAGGTAGGAATCAGCCAGGTGCATGCATTTCTTCAGCTTCACTTTCCTTTTTTATATTTGCCTACAAAAATCTCTTTTACACTTCATTTTTACATGAAGTGCAGTATCTCATAATGTATATGGATTTCTGAGGGGTTTTGACTGCCAGAATTGTCTGGAACCTCTTAAACATTCCAAATGCATCAAAATTGAGTATTAAGAAAAATAAAGCTTTTGATTGTCTTCCTTTTACTGACATACCTGGCTTTTAGATAAACAAGGATTTCTGGCAAATACACATGCAATTCAGTATTTTCCCAATTGCCTGCTATATTTCCAGACTTCCAACTCTTCAGGGCATCTTGGTAGCTGCTTCTTTTCTAATCAAGTTACACTCTTTGGCATCTTTTTACTCCTGATACCACATGGTATTCCCTAATTCCACTTCACCAAAACTGCTTTAAAAGTTATTCCTTACTAGTGACACATTTCCAGCTCTTTCTCCTTAACAGAATGAAGCCTGTCCCTGAGACACTATTACTGTTGCCAGGGCTATGGCTCGAGAGGTAACAGGCTCCAGGGATGGTCCCTGCAGTAGAAGACATGGTGTGGGAATGGTAGGTTGGCAGAGGGGTCAGTCCCCAGGTTATTCCAAGAGGAGGCCACTTCATCAGTATCACTACATTAAAAATGTAGTCAATATTATCAGCCTGATTACAGTGAATTACACAACCTGATTTCTGTAAAACAGAACACAACTCTCAGTATAATCATTCCCATGGGAATCCCAGGGAAATGGCCTGGGCTCCTAAAGGAAATATTCTTCAGGGCTGTTCCTTGAAGAGAATGTTTCTGAACAAAAGAATCAATCTCCAGGAAATAAATCTAATAAACCCCAGTCTGTTTATGTAGCATAGAGCCCTGTGAACTTTCATGTTAATTCCTCTTGGCCAGTGCACAGGTGTAAGGAGCTGCTGAATGACAAAAGCACCAAATATGAGTTCTCTTCTCTCAGCTCTTCTCTGGAAAGCCAGTACAGCCACAGGGCTGTAAATGGGCAGATGCTTTTCCCGTATTGTAGGGACACCTGCTATCAGAGGGCACCGAGAGGCAACCATCAGAGCTGCTGAGCAAGACAGGCTCTAGGCTGCACCCCTAGTTTCTTGTCTGTTGCTGCTGTGGATTGCAATCTCTGCACAAGTTGCTGTTGCTGCAGATATTATTATTACTACCATTATTATTATAATTTATTGTTATTATTCTGTGATGCTGCAGATCCAATCTCCTCCCTCTAAGATGTTGTTTCTGCCAGAGCCTTTTCTGCCTTTGATCGCAGTCAAGAAGATGGCTTTGACATTGTATGCATTTCCCTAGCCCACTACAAAGTCCTAATCCTTTTAATAGCTGGAGGTTTTCAGTTTAAGTCTTTTATTAATATTCCAACTTAATTGTAAAGCACTTTAGTGATATCCAAAAGCCCGTCTTACATAACAGCCTTATCCACACTTGAGTCCTTCAGAGCTGGAGTGTTAGGAAAAACCTGTTTGATCTGCCTAGTCTGTCATTAGTCCTCATGCCTTTAATGCTCAAACCCATTAGAAATTAACAACGCATTTCAAATGTCTCAGCTCAGTCTATGTGTATTTTTAAACATTTTATATTATTAGAAAGGGTAAGACTTGCTGTCATGTACAGATTTAAGTGATGTAGTTAGCAAAGTCTCTACAGAAGTCTTCTAGGAGTCTTCTCTGCAGCTCTAAGTCACCTGGAAAGTGAAAGAAACTATAGAAAATGGAGAGAATGAAGATATTTCATAAAGTGCCAGTGTTGATAAGATCCTACTATGCATCAGGGTTGTTCTGGGTTGGGTTTTTTTTTTGAGCTGGGTAAATAGATGAGAGCACTTGGAAACTGCCAGCTATGTGTTTCCTCACAGCGAATATCACAGAAAGTCACTGAAAAGGAAGACAACAGATGCAGTTAATTATAATGAGCCTTTATGAACTATTGTTTTAAAGATTCTGACTTACCACAGATGATGTTCCTTGGCTTCAGCTATTTCAAGCAACTCTCACCTTTTCCCAGTGTTTATGTATTTTACTGAAGACTAGGAGTGAGCCTTCAAAAACAAATCTAATTGACTTTAGAATATGAACCTTCATGTTTACTAGTCTTAAAGAGATTTTGTTCAGGAGATTGATTCAGCTCAGACACATATTGTTTAGACTGAATGAAGGCAGCCTTCCTGGTAAACTAATGCAGGAAACAAACAGCTTTAATAGACTGTGATGTTATTAATAAGCAGATACACAAGAGACGTGAACTTGAGCTTGAGACAGAAAATATGAACCTCTCCTTAAATCCCACTCAAAAAAATAAAGAACATACCAGCATGTGTCCTCAGTTCACATTTAAAGTCACATCCAGAAGCAGGTTTCTCTTTTCTCCAGCTTCCATACATGCTGCAGTAAATGGGTTTTAGAAGACTGTGACACTTTCTACTTTGATCTGAACATAAATTCTTAAATCCAAAAACCCAAGAATACCTTTGGAAAGCAGATGCTCCTGTCTGCACTTCACGTGGGAAGAAACTAAGGCACAGTGCAAAAGCTCAGATCCCTGTAGGTTACTCTTCACTGCCAGAGATGTCAGAAATTAGCATTCAGCGATTCAAACGACATCACAGGCAGTCAGAGTGGTCATTAGCTTTCATTCTGACACCCAGCTCCCTGATACACAGTAGTGATGCTGCCAGCCTGAAAACTGCAAAGCTGATTTTCCTACTGCTAAAACTACTTGTTCTGTATGAGTTAATGTGATCTTTTAAAAACAGAGATAGAAATGCTTCTCTAGATGGTTAACAGGATTTGTTGGAAATCATTGACAACCTACATTATTCAATATAACTTGATAATTGTACTGAGATGCTTGTTAGGTTAGCTACCAAAATGTTGCACCTCTCTGAGATGAGGTCTAGAAAGCATTTTGTAACTTATTTGTAGAATCAACAAATTATTTTGTGTGAAATTGAAGGGTAATTTAGGCAGAATTTAACTACCTAAGCTGTAATTTGTTCAGGACATCAGGTCTTTTATTAAATTATTTTTAAAAAATTACTTCAGATCTCCAAGATTATGAATCCTCAGTACCTTTGCTTAGTTTCTTGTGCAGTGACATTGGTGGCAGCACCTTGCTCCCGCTCCCGCTGCCAGCCTGCCGACTCAGCAGTGAGGTGGGCATGTTTTCATGGGAGCAGCTCTGCTACTGAAACAAGGTGTCCTTCCTTTGCTGGTGGTGTATGTGTTCCTGACCCTCTTTGCTTGTGTCAGTCCTAAGGCAACACTTTTTCACTGGGGACTAGGGCTTCTAACAGAAACCTGACTGTTTCACAACTCATAGGGCTTCCTTTCTGGTTATGACCCAGATGTGCCAAAACTCGTCTCTCCCTGGAGCTATCTTCTACCAGAACCGTGCTGGTTACGTACCAGTATCCGTGTTTATTAAATATCTGAGTGCAGCTCTGTGGAGACAGAACAGCTGCCCTGGAGATAATGAGTGATTCACTCCAGTCAATCCCAAATGAATTTGAGCTCACTGTAGTTATTTCATATTCTTGCCTGTTTGTTGTATAACTGAGTTTATGTTGTATAAGTGAGCTGTCATGTGACAGAAGCTCATATTTTACTTGGTGGGAGCTAAAGAGTCAACGGATGAAAAGCAGCAGTGACTTTTAATCTGATTTATTCTCCCAGGTGCATCCATAATAGCAGAATAAAATATGAGGACTGATGTATCATAATCTTGATATACCTTCATACCTTTCCCATTGGAAAACAACCCTCTCCCACAATAAACACGAGAGGTTTTCTTTGGCAGGAGCCTGGACAGAGATCAGCCTGCCAGGCAATGAGGAACCAATAGCGCTTTATTCATCCTTGTCCCCAAATTACTTCCAACCCAGACCACAAGTGTCTGGCCCTCAGTGCTGCTCTTTTTCCATCCCATTCCCTGAAATGAATTCTTCAGATAATTCATAATATTATTTTTTTAAAACTGAAAAAAAAAATTAAATCTTCCTAATTGAACAAAAAAGAAAAAAGCTCTTTACCTAATAGTCAGGGATCCTTTTTAATGCTGCTGAAGAGTCCACCTGTCTCTGAAAAGCAGCCATAATCCTGCAGTCCAGATCGTATTTCAGAAAGACATCACTCCATTGCATACGTAATTTATTGTGACTGTAAAACATCTGCATGGGCTCGTGAAAAAGCTTTGCTCTTATCTGGGAGACCTCAGGTCATCTGAAAGTGGAAAATTATGAAGTGATTGAATTTTTTCCTTCCCATATTAATTGCTGCTCTCAATGTAAGCCAAAGACAAGCCGACCAATTGAGCATTCCTTTGCTATTTACTCTTTGGCACGTTATCATTTTGCGCCTTGAGATGGTGTCAAACAGAAGAGAGGCATCACTGTCACCGTTAGAACCATGTCAGTCTTGCTTCAGTGATTTTCAAAGTGTTTTTTTCCTAGAACCTGTACTCAGACCTCCACTTCAATATGCTTCCTGCTTGCCTTGTGGTTCACCTCCACATGCACAGCAGTGCCTTCTGCATAGATGTGACTGTGAAGTTGATTGTAGTTTGGCAACAGAGATGTCTGATATGAAAGAGGTGACATTTGCCAACCGTGGGCTCTGAAACTACAAAAATGAGCCAGCTATATCAGCTTAATTAATTGCCTTCCTAGCTGTGTTAACTGAAGACTGAGAGTCTCAAAAGGGTGTGTGGGAAGGAGGTAGGGTGAGGAGTAATTCTAGGAAAATTATTTACATTTTTAAAAAATTATTTTACACACCTGGAGTGGGGAGAGTTGGGTCTCTTCTCATGAGTCTGGCTAAAGTTAGGCCACTTGTGCTAGCTCAGGGAGCTCAGCCATGCCTGGCCCTTTGAGCAGCAGAGTTTCCATTATATCTGTGAGAGTTGTGGAGCACTGGAACAGGTTGCCCAGAGAGGTGGTGGATGCCCCATCCCTGGAGATGTTCAAGGCCAGGTTGGATGAGGCCCTGAGCAACCTGTTGTAGTTGGGGGTATCCCTGCTTCTTGCAGGGAGTTGGACTATGGTTGGGTTATGACCTCTGGGAGTCCCTTCCAACTCTAGCTATTCTATGATTCTATGATCTTCTTTCATGTTATTTAGTTTAACATGCTAAGAAAGAGTTGGGACATCATCTCCATGTGAAGTGTGGTTTCCTGCTCCAACCAGCCTCTCACATGCCAACAACATGGAGCTACAGAGTCAAGCTGAGTTCTGTGCTCTCCTACAGCACTGTAGTGAAATAGTTTGTTAGATCCCTTGGGGAACTATCACCTCTTCCACACTGATGACTGCTCTTAACTGTGTTACTGACAGCTCTGTGGGCAGACTGGCCCCCCGTGTGAGGCCTGGGTATTTACATTATAACATATAGGGAGCTTCACCTTTGTCCCTACACATTTTCTTCTCACCTATATCTGTCATCTTGCTTTCATTCAGTGTTTATTTTTTCCTGTAGTTCATCTGTTTCTCTTGTGGACTGTTATTTTTATTCCACTGCACTTCAACCTCCTTTCAGATTCCTGTAGGATTACAGGATCACACCACAGCCTTTCCCCCCCTTCAATACTATTTGACTATAGGAAACAGTGACTTCCAATCCATCTGCCTGACAAATATAAAGGGAAGTTCTCAGTTTGCAATCAGGATGCAAGCAACCAGGGTGGATTTGAGCACAGGGATTACAGCCAGAACAATAATGCCTTTGTAATGCTGTCGGGATTATTCCTCTCCCGTGGAGTAAAACCTGAAGAGCAATACCAAGTCTTCAAGCAAACAGAATCTCCAGCTGTCAGTGCTTTTGCTTCCTCTGGAGGAAAACACATGCCTGTCCAAATACAATATGCTGGAAGACTGATACTTGGCATCTTTATAACTACTGAAACATGCCATGTTTCTGAAACCCTTTAGAAGTGATGGAAAGATAGTGGAGGGAAAGGTGGGGCCATAAATGAAGACTAGGAAGTTCATCTTCTGTTACAGGATAGATTCCTGATTGGTATCCCAATTTGCGGCGCAGCCCAGCTTAGATTTTACTGTGCTTTGGCACAAATTGTTTGTATGTCATGCCCTAGGTGATCTTGCAAATGCAGGTGAGAAAAATAATAAAGACTAGGAAACCAATACCAACAGAACTGCTCCAAAACATCCCAGGCTCTTTCTACTTTCCCATCAACAGCTTGCTGGAGACTTTTTTTTTTTTCTCCTCACAGGCAATTCTCACTCATTTCACTCTCAGACTTCATTTCAGGGGTGCCTGAAATGAAGTCTGAGAAGGGGTGCATTTCCATTTCTTTACCTGAAATGGAAATGCACAGGGTTCAGGGCAGGCGATGCAGCTCCTGTTTCTCTGAACAGTCTTATCAATTTTTTTCCAAAAATTGTCTTTACACAAGTGAAGCCAAAAAAAGAAACAACTGCAGTCTTCTCCAAAAATGCTCATGCTTTTGCTCTCATGCATGTTTTTTCACAGTGCTTTTAAGGAAAGGGAGGATTTTACACTTGCAAGCAGTGCCGTATTTGCCATTGCACGCTGGAATTGGATCCGCCTTCTCCCTCTGGCCGCAGGCTACTCACTCGCTCCAGAATCCACACACACCCCCACACCCCCACCCCGGTTTGGGGAGCGAAGCACAGCTCCCCTCTGAATCACTCGGCTAGTTTTGACTTAGCTCGGTCTCGGGAAGCAGCGAGCTTGCATGTTACATAATATAATCTTTGTGTCTTGGGGATTCAGGTCTGTCCTCTTTTGTGCTGCCAGATGGAAGAGGAGCCACGCTCTCTCTGGAGAGATGTCCCTGCACATCTCACTGCTCAGCCGTGCTGGAATTATGCGCTTCTCTCTGCAGCCGGGCACTGCTGTTCCCTGGCATTTGGTTCCAGAATAGCTAGCTCTTTAGTATGCAGTGGATGCTATGCAGCCACTATGATCCCAAGATTAATTTGTCTAGAAAAGGAGATACACGAAGAACCTCCAAAATGAATTTGTGAGGAAGATGCACTCCAGATTCCCTGAGCAGCTGGGCTTTGTTCCCAGCTGAAACCCAAACACGTGTGTCACGGACAGCCAGGCTTCTGCTTTGGGCTCTCACTCTACCCTATTTCATAGGGTTTTTTTCAGATGCTGGTGCTGTTTTGTTGCTGGGTTCTGTAACACAGCCCCTACCTGCGCTGCTATTGCCTCTGTTAGTCAAGCCGTTTCTTGTCCTGATCCCTGAAGTGCTCTCCAAAGTGATGAATCACACCTGCACTAGTGAGTCCCTTCTCACTAATGAGCCGTCTGCTCCAAATTCTGCAGTGCTCAGTTGATGGAGGCAAGGAGTTACAACCTACCTGTAGATAGCAGTGTCACTACAGTCCTCAGAAGCAGCTCCAAACACCCCAAGGAGGGTGAAGGCAGCGTTAGTCGGGGATCTTTTCTGTGTGAACTTCCTTGCAGCAATGCCTTATCAGCGCCGGCTGCAACCCAGTTGGCAAATGGCAGCTTCTCTGGAAGCAATGTTACATCCTGGCAGAATTAGCTTCCTTGGGACAGAGACGTCTTGAAATGTTCATTTCAACCTCCTGCTACCTCTGATCTTCCTGTCAGGAGCACCCCTGTAGCAGCCATGGCTCCAGCAGTGCAGCTGCAGCTGGGAAAGCGAGTGCTTTGTGTCTGCCCAGCCACAAGCAGTGGTTCTGCACTGCTGTGGGCAAACAGGAGCAGCCTCTGTAAAAACAAACAAAACACCCACCCCCACCCGAAGTACCTTGGCTGTAATTAGGAGCTGAAATGATGCTGCAGGTATAAGAGGAATTGCTGCTCCACAAATGGCTCCACTGTGAAACCAGCCTGTTAACCACCATGGCAGCTGCTGCCAAGCATCCAAAGCAGGAGCAGAGGGGCCAGGCTGTCCTCTCTGCCATCCCAAGGATGGATGGAGGGCACCTTGTGTGGGAACTGTGCATGGCTGCTGAGCATCTGGTGCTGGCAACACAGCTGAGGGGGACAAAGCACACTGAGCCTGGGCCGCAGCATAATTCTTTTGTAGTTCTTCTTCCATGGCAGCTTTGCCCTGAGCAGCAAGTGTGACTGCAGCGGTGCAGGCACGGCAGCACGGGCTGCAGCGGGAGACCAGGCTGCAGAGAGAAGTTGCACTTGGGTTGTTGCAGGGAAGACTGTGTCATCACATAGTAACTGCTGTGCATGTGCCAGCAAGAGCAGAGCTAGCATGAGTAAGCTTATTATGCGATAATCACACCTTCATCTTTCTGGGCACATAAACTGCTGAGGTATCCAAGTCTGGCAGTGAGGCACAATCACTGTCTTGAAGATGAGCAAGAAGGAACCGGGTCCTTTCCTCCTTAGGAACATATGTCTGATTTGACACCATTATCTTCCACTGTTTTTAAACAGAACATCATTATTGAATCACCTGTTGCCACTTAATTACCTGTGTTTGATTACAAAGACGTTAAGAAATCGACTTTTTGGGTACAATTTCCTTCATTTTCACATCCTTTTACGACGTGCCCTAAGCAAAGCCTCTATGTCCATTTCAAAGGCTGGATCAAAACTTCCCCTGTGGGCTGCGCGCTCTTGAACTTTGGGAAATCTTGGGATTTGGATCAAGGCTTTGAATCCTGTCGTTTACACAAGTCCTGTAGCTGCTGGCCTGTTGGGCCGCCATCCGCCGCGGTCCCGTTTCGGCTGGCTGAGCACCCAGGCTCCAGCCCCCACGCCGCCAGCGTGCTGGCTCCCGCAGCGGCGGGACCTCCGGAGCGGCAGGCGTGGGGCAGGAGCGCTCGCCTTCCCGGCTCTGCCCTCGGAGGCACTAAGCTCCGTCCCTGAGAGACGCGGATCCTCGGCGGTCAGGCCACCCC
>VXBZ01009313.1:1038046-1068239 GCA_013399135.1 Heliornis fulica | reverse complement strand
GTGCTTTCCCTGTCGCCGGGGGAAGTTGTGGCTCTGCCTGCTGAGGGTGAGAGTCAGAGAAGCGAATTTTAAAAAATGTATTTACTTATTAGATTCCATCTCTCTGGCTCCCCGCCTTGCTTTGCTGTATTTGTTTACATCTCCTTATGGTACATTTCTGTACAATCAGCATATGAATCATTTCTGATGGCAGAAGCTGTCAGGAGAAGGTAGTGGGGAGGATGACAAAAAAAAAAAGAAAATCCTGACCCAATTCTGAAGCCTTCCCAGTCACTATGTTAGGATGGAACAGATGCTTTCGGTGTTTGCAAGCTCTTTGGGTACAAAGCTGTCGTTTTTAGCTGCTTCTGGTAGTGAAATTACCTAACAGGGCTACCCTCTCAAAATGAAAAGGCAGAGGAAGACTGGCTCGAAATTTTCTTTTAGAGCCATTTAGAGATGTTACTGGGAGATGTAATCTCCAGGAAGATTAATGTAACTGCAATCTCCCAGAAGCACAATTATAGGTACAAGCCAGTAGCCTGGGCAGCTAAGTTCCAGCCTGGAAGTGATCAGTTAAACCAGAATTATGATTTGTGGGGTTTGTTGTCATTGGGTCTTTTTCTTTCTTTCTTTTTTTTTTTTTTTAAGCAGGTTTGGGAGGCTTTGCCAGGTTGCCCAATTAAATTAAGATTATGAAGAGAACCAGAAGATTTTTTTGTAATTGGGTGGAAGGAGGTGGTACACCCGTATCTGTTTAATCTGGTGTCAGGAAACATTGTCTGCTTCTGTTCATCTTGACTTCTCCAGAGAAAAATCAAAGCACATCTGTTCTCCTCAACTATTTTGCATCCTCGCTGACAGTCTGCTATTTATGAATGTTGCGGTTGTGTTTAACTCTGAATGAGTACTACCCTCCCTGTGCCAATGGTGTACCAGAAGTTGAGATGAAGATTTCATAGTAGCAATAAGGAAGGGCCCGTTGAACAGTTTGGTGCTCAACCAGGTTACAAAAATCAATATTCCTGTACCAGGCTTTGAAATCTGTGGACTCGGCTCTGACATGTGCTGTACCTGTAGTTCTGAGGAAAGTGAAGGTGTAACTGGGAATACATATTAAGTCTATGGAGCTGCATGTCCCTAGAGTGTCAGAGATACAAACCGACCCATGCCAGGGCTCCCACTCACAAAAATCTCTTTGGTTTTGAGCTCGATCCTTACCTGAACAGCACCTTTATTTTACCTGCTCTGCCATAAAGCTCTTCTGAAAGTCATAAACTTAGTGAAACTTAATTGTGTTCTGTCAAATACAGAGACAGGTACTATTCTAGTTTTCATCTTCTCACTGGGTACATTGCCCCAGTGCTTACAAACAGACACCAATATCTTTCTTTTACAGCACAATATTATTTATTCTCATTTCTCCCTGTACTCATCTCTCGCTTACTTTGGTTGAAATAACTATGAGAGAGCTACCATTTAGTAGAGATTTTAGGAGTGGGCTGTAGTAGGACTGCACAGGGGATTTGTGGATGCATGAAAGGGAACTGTAAGGTGGGAAACACAGTGAGCTGGTCGCCGGAAGAGATACGTTAAGGGTTTTTTTGCAGTGATGTTGGAATCCTGGGATGAATAAAGGCCTGAGGATAAGAGCTATGGAAATTCTGTCATGGAACTGAGTGATGGCAAGTTTGTTTCTGCAAGTGAAGAAACAGATGCTAAGCATTGGGTAAGATGTGAGTGATGGTTTGAGACAGGCAAGGACTTAAACTTGCAGGATTCCAAGTTGCAGCCTAGGCCATTGCAGGATCACAGGCATGGAAGTGCCTGGGGTTGCAGTGTAAGGCTGCAGGTGCTGTAATGCCATCCTGCTCCTTGTTGTAATTAGAAGAGAGCAACAGCTCAGCAGACAATTTAATACAGGAACTTCACTCCAGCCCACACAGCCCACTGTGAAACAGTTAAAACAGTAATTTTGCAGTACGCAGAAGGAGAGGAGCACGGTGATGCATATCTGCAGCAGCAGAGCACTGTGGTCCAGCAGCACCAGTATATCTTGTCCCAGCTTTACAGATGTGGAACGTCGCCCCGTTGTTCCATGGTGGTGCAGTGATGTGGCTGCAGTTGCAGATACTACAGTGGTACGATCAGATCCGCAGAAAAGATTGCAGGGATGACTTCACAGAGGATGTCACTGTTGCAGTAACAGCAAAAAGGAGCAGCCCAGGACTACAGGGCTGTGTCTGAGGGAGACAGATTTGTAGCTGTGCAGAAAGAGTGAAGGCAGAAGTGTCGTGTTTATATAACCAGCAGAGCAATATAGTGCACTGTGGGTGTGTGTGCTCCAGGAGAATGCTGAGATACTGCCAGGATACAGGATGCAGTGATATTTTATTAATTAGGTTCATGCTATATTAGCACGGTGATGTTCTAATATAATAAACCGGTAATACTCTTTTAGGGTATTTTACCATTTTGTAATTGAGCGGTGCACAAATTAACAAATGTAGGGTAGTGTAATGAGGTATGAGCCAGGATGTCATCTTAGTCTAATGACATGTTTGCACACTGGATCGTTGAGGCAGCTGCAGCAAAGCATTCTGCTCTGGAGTTTGTACTGGGTTAGCATCAGTGCCGCACGGCACCGAGTGCCTGGAGGACACAGCTCTGATGCTGTGGCGGTGTGGTAACACTGGCAGAATGGAGATGTGGTACCGATGCCATGCAGTAGGAGTTTGGCAGTGCATGGGTGTGATAATTGTGTGGTGTTGTAGACTGACAGAAGAGTTTTGCAGTCTAATGGTGGAGTAATACAATATTCTGGATGGGAGCTGTTCTACTCCGCAGTGGTTACTTCTGGTGTGGTATTTGAAAAGGGCTGTGCTGACCTGACAGCGCCATCCCCTTGCGCCAGAAGGCAGCGAGTGAGCAGTTACCAGCCTGCTGCACTTTCGGAAGCACGAGGGCAACGGCACTGAGTACCGGGTGACAGAAGTGCAGTGAGTACAGGCTGGTTATACCTGCATGTGACGGTGGGACAGCGGTGTTCTAAAGCGTCTCTGCAGCGGCAGTAGCTCAGTGCAGTGGCTCGTGGGTGTAGCTGGCAAGGTATGCATGTGCGGTAATGCAGCAGAGTGGGAAAGTGGCAAGGAAGGGAGCATGGGGAGGATGTTTGGTATAATTTTGGCCTAGCAGCAGGGTAGTTTTGGAGTGGCCAAGTGGTAAAGGAGTGTCATGGAGCAAAAAGGAGCATGCTGTCACCCCTGCAGAGCATGACAGTCCTGTAGTGTGGCTACAGGACAGTTTACCAACAGTGTGGTATGGAGCAATTGTGATCCCTCAGCAGCTGGGGTGGCAGGGAGGTGGCAGCCTGGCAGCAGGACAGAGTTTGCTAACGTGACAGCAGTAGCAACAGCAGCACAGAGACTGGGATAGCAGTGCGGTGGCAGGAGGAATGGCGATGCCAGTTTGGTGGCAGCAGGATTCGCGGGGCAGCAGGGATGAGGCAGCAGTACCTATGGTGCAGTGGCAGCTTGGCACCAGGCTCCGGCACGGCGCGGTGTGGGTACTGCGGCACAGAAACCCGCCAGTTCCCCTTACTTCATCCCTCCTGCGCCACAGAACCGGACCAGCCGGCACCTTTAAGAGGAGCTTTTTCTGGGCCTTTGCTATGCAATATTAATTCCAAAGTGATCCTGCCATGTGAGACCTGACCGTTTTCAGAGCCGTTTAGCTTTCACACCCTCCCTGACTGTTAAATTTTTCAGTGAAGTGATTCCCCAACAGTTTTCTATCAATTGCCTCTGGTAGTGTGGGGATCAGAGGGGTCAAACAATGCCGTAGGGAATCATTAAATATTTACAGGCCTCCGCTGTTAGCGCTGTGGCCAAAGGGGCTTTTGTATTTCTATTTGTACAGGGAGTTAAAAGCCTCTCTCCCTGTCTGCACTGTCTCCCATTCCCGGTTTAATGCCAGCGTCTGTATTATCATTAAAATCGGGAAGGCATCCTTCTGCATTTCCTGCATCATTTTCCTTTTCTTGCCCCACACCATCTTCCTTTACTCCAGGAGCTTTAGTTAATCTTAATAGGTCTCAATGGACCTTACAGCAACCCGGGATGACAGGAGTGGCCCAGTTTGGGGGCAGGATGTGTCCCCAGGCTGTCTGTGTTGGAAGTAATTGTCAAGAACGTTCTTCTCTCAACCAGCTGCGAACTACTAGGGAAAAAGCACCATGTCCAGTCTCTCACCCTTCTGGTCTCCTCATCAGCAGGACACTCTTGTTCCCTCCGATGGCTTCGGCTTCAGCTGATTCTGTCGGGAGTTTTGCCCAAGAGCAGCCGCTGCATCAGCACCGTGCTTGGAGCTGCGCCAGCAGAGCCGGGAGCCCCGGCCAGGCCAGCCAGGGCGAGCGGTTAATGGCTCAGTAATGGAAGTTTTCAGCGGACCCTGCGTATTAACTGTTGTGCTGTGCAGAAGCGGTGATGCCGGCGATGGAAACGTTTGTTGTAGCGCTGTGGGATGGCAGAGGCGAAGGTGACGGGTCAGGCTATGCCGGCGCTTGGTGCCGTGCCGTGCCGGGCTATACGGAGGGGAAGCGGCGGCGTGTGCGGGCTCGGGGCAAACTGAGGACAGCCTGAGTCGTGCACCCCGTTACATCGGCACAGTAACGGGGGAAGAGGCCTCCCTGGCTCGAAACGACCAACGGCCGCAGCGATGCTGAGCCCAGCGCGCAGCCCTGGTACGGAGCGGGGCGGCAGGGTCGGAGGGAAAACCCCGCCGGAACACGTCCCCCGACCTGGGCTCCTCCTGTTACGGCCCCTCCGAAGGCTCGGTCCGTCCTCGGGGCGCAGGCTGGGCCGGGGCCGCAGGGGACTCCCCCGCAGCCGGCGGTGCGCCCCGAGCTGCGGCCGGGCCCGCCGGGGCTCCCCAGGAGACGCCGCTGCGAGCGNCATCCCGGGGCTGCCCGTGCCGACGGGGCGCGGCCTCTGCCCGGTCCCCGGGCCGCCCGGGGCGTGTGTCAGCCCCGGGTTGAGGCGAGGGCTGGGTCGGCCGTCCCGCTGGTCTCCGGACAGGGCTCGTTCCGCCTCTGCGCTCCCGTCCCTGCATGTGTCGCCACCGCCCCTGTCCGCGCATGTAGCCTGGTCCAAAGAGCCTCTGCATCAGCAGCTCGTCTGTACGCACACAGCCCGTTCTGTGGAGCCCCTGCTCTGTGACCCCACCTCTGTGGCCACGCACCCATCTCCATACGTGCGTGTGCGTTCCTGTGTTAAAAATGACCAGCACACATGTGCAAGCCTGCCCGCTGACACCCGCCATACCTTCCCAGGTACGTCTCTCGTGTTTTCTATATGTAACAGACACAGAAAAGCATTGTTCCACTTGAGCACATCCACTCAGCTTGGAGAAAAATGTATAGCATTTATAGCTTGTGAAGAGCTTGAGGGATGGGAGCCAGACGTACAGAATCACTGAGGGGCAATGGATAAGCTTCTTGCCTGCAGTGGGTCTGCCAGCAAACGTTAATCTTTGTCAGCGATTTACTTTTTAAACAGATCTGTTTTAAAAGGATGTGGAAAGGCATCAAAATAAAACCAAGCTAAAAGAACATTCATTAAATATTCCGTTCATGAAATATACAGCAGCATGTTCTAATGCACTGAAATACATAAACCTTCTGGTTAGATTCAGCTTATCTTTTGAGAGAAGAAAATCTTTCAGTAATGAATTAATAATTTTAATTAGTCCACTGTGCATTCCGTCAACTTATACTGCCTTGGGTTTTGTTTCATAAAATATTGGCTGTGAACAAAGTGCCAGGGAAAGGTTTATCTTTAGAGGCAGTGGCTGGGCCGCAGGTTTGGCAGCTGAGTTAGCTGTGGTTCTTCGTAGCATCGCAGCTTCGGTAACTGTTTTCCCCTGGTGAGGCCGTGAGTGGTATCGATTTCCCATAACAAGCAGCTATATGGTGTGCATCCAGTAACAGACACCTGGCTAACTTTGGGCTCCCTGTCAGTGATTCTCTGACATTCCTGTGACCTCAGAGAGCCACAGCAATGCCTCTGAACTTGAGTAATCCTCCAATTGCAATCAAATGTCTCACTTGGAGATAAAGACTAGCAGCTGTTGTAGCTCGCATGGTCCTAGTTAGTTTTGGGTTTTTAGTAGCTTTCTGCACCAGCATAGGACCACAGACTCAGTACTGTCTATGAATTGGGTCATTAGCAATAGTCTAATATTTCTTCCACCCCTTCCTCCCCTAGAGTACTTTACACCTTGCAACCAACTTTGGAAAGAATATACAGTGTTGCCTCATCCCACACAGATGAAATACATTCTCTGCTCTTGGAAGGAAACAGGCAACTATGTAATGTGAGGCATCATGTCATAATGGTTGAAGGCAGGAAGTAGAAAACCACCAACAACCCCCCTGTGTTCTGCTGGAATGATGCAAAAAGGGTTTAGGTAGTTTCTGACCCGCTGTTGAGATATAGCCAGAGAGCTCATGCAGAGGCATCTACAGTTTGATCCTTCTAAAGGTGCTGTCAGATCCTTACTCAGAATAGAACTGAAGCAGGTGTTGGATTTATGGTGGCACATCTCATGTAACACTGCAGGGTTGGTTTGGAGGGTTTGGTTGCTGTTGGTTCCCAGGCCTCTCGGCTCGTCTAATAATTGTCTATGTTTTCTGTAGCACCGCAGCGTGCCAGCCAAATACTGACCCTTTGTCCCTTTTGTTTTGAAAGAGGTGAGGGAGCCTGGGGTGAGCTAGCTGCTTTTGTAGTAATCCCAGGTGGTCAGAGAACAATTTGCAGTTCTCATATTCCCAAGTAAAGAGAAGAGACCACATAAGGTTTGTTTGAAACAATACGTGGCAAATTGTCTCAGCAGCTTCTGAGCTGTCAAGTTTGTACTTGTCTTTTTGTAGCCCATTGATGATCTTGAAATTAGAAAATAACCATAACACGCTGTGCTCTGGCCAATGCATCTCCTGCACAGGGACTTGGAAGTTGGGATAGAGCAAAATACGTGGACCAGATCTGCATGGAAGCTGTCGGGAGATGACACGTTCCCGTCTCTTTTCATCTAACGCAGAATAAAGGTAGCTAATCACAGCCAAAGCTGTTCTAAACACAAGTTGACAATCCAGACTGTGTTACCTTGAGAGGGATGGAAAATATCCTTGGTCTTTTTAATAACCTTTCTGTTGTTTGTGATTGAATATGATCCAATTGCTCTAATGGAGGAGAATATGATGCACAGCATGAGTCAGCAACACTTTCTTCCTGGAACAGCTGACAGTAAAGAAAGTTCCCAAAGTCTCTGCAGAAATGTTCCTGCCCCTACATGAGGATTTGGACTGCATCCACCAGTACCTGCTGGTGCCCCATCTCGAGATGGACTTGTACTTGTCTGACTGGAATATGGAGCCATCTGAGGTTCATGTGAGGTCAAAAGCACTGGGGAGCTTGATGCAGGAGAGAGAGAAGCCAGTCACAGAAGTTCAGAGTGCTAGTGCATGTTCCAGTGGTTGGGAGCTTTGAACAGGGCCCTTGACAGCACTGGCAGTGGGAAGATGCTAACAGTTCCAAAAGCTGAGGCTCCTCTCAGGTTATCCAGTAAACAAGACTGGGTCATTTCTTGAAAAATACAGATCTATAGCCACCAGCTAAAGAGTGGGTGAGGGCAAGTTTCAAAGCCACTAATCAATATGTGCATTTTCCGCTCAGTGATAGGAAAAAAATAGATGAAAAATCCTTACCCTGCCAAGATAAATTAAATAAGGTGGTGTATTTTAAAATACTAAATCTTTGAAGCATGCAGTGGGTTCCTAGATAAAACTCTGGACTCAGTGAAAAGATGCTAGGGTTGAGTTTTCCCTGCTTTACAGTATACTCCCCTCAGAGATCAGACCCCCTCCCTACTGCCCCTGTCCTGTTGCTGGGACATTGCTGTGCATGTTCACGACACAACACAAACACTGCAAGTGAAGGATCGTGCGCTGAGTCAGGCCTGAACATCTTCTAGTACAAATCTACGCTTCATTGGATATTTTTGCCAAGCAAAGCTACAGTCTGATAAGCTTAGGATTGACTTTCAGTCTTTCTGTTGTGACTGTTGGATATTTGCTGCCACTGGATGAAGTTTCTGGCAGCTACCAAGTGATCAGCTATAGTGGGATCCAATATTTTCTTATGGAAGGAGCATTTCTGCCAAAGGTGCCAGTCCAAAGCACAGCGCTGCTGCTTTTTAAAGAATCCAGATATATCAAACCACCTAAATTATATCCTGTGCAATGCCAAGCCAGCCTCCTCCCTGCTCTGTGTTCAGGTCACACAGTGTGCCAAATGCTGAGACCTCCCTCTGTGCCAGACTGCCCCTGCTGAGGTCTCTGCTCTCCACCTTGTATCTGGGGGGAGAGCAGGGGGTGTGGACACATCAGCAAGACTGTCAGTTTGCAGAGTTCCTACCGATTTTTAGAAAGTTTACAACGGAGCCCTAGACCTTAAAAGAACAGTGTGATTGCCACGAAGAACAGTGTGGGAAAACCAGTATACATGCATGTGCAGCCCTCCCACACGCACACTGACTACCCCAGATATAGGCATACCCACAGATCAGCACCTACACACAAATGTTTTTGACACACTTATTCTCAGCATCCTGTTCTCTTACAGCAGCGTCGGTTGGAGGAAGGGAGAAAATATGTTCCTTCTAACCTCATCTTCTAATGACCTTGCTGCCAGCTCCACGTTCCTGCCTATCTCTGAGCTGCCTGTGGTGGTGATGGGAATGAGACCCCAGTGTAGTGAGTGATTTTCCTCCTCAGAGGTCAGCAGGGTCTGTCTCCTAGATTGTGATGTGCTGCCCAATTGCTCTTAAGAGATTCAGGATAAATAAGGAGATAAGAAAATTGTTTATGATTGCGTCTCTTGGGTCCCTTGCAGCTCTGCCAGAGTTCTTGCAGAGTGGAAAGACTATGGTTATGCTGCAAACCTGGTGCAAGCAAGCTCCCATTGCTTCTTCCCTTGTTGGATTGTGAACTCCCTGCCAAGCCCCACAGCAGGTCTCAGCCCTCTCACTCAGCCCTGCACATCTCCCACAGCTGCCTGCAACTGCAGGGAGGAAAAGCAGCAGAGTGGGTGAATGCAGCAGTGTGCCGTGGTGGTGGTGGTGGCGGCAGCTCCAAGTGCTGTGGTACAAGCTAATAATTAGAGGATGACCAGCTCAACTTGTGTTGAGAGACTTTTAGAGCTCCCTAAGGCACGCTCCATGCCGTCTTCCAAAGCTGCCCCCTGAAGCCTGGGGGTTGTGATGAGTTCTGCTGGCCAGAGACACCCAATTCCCTTGTTCTGTTCCCTCTGTCCGGGAGGTTGCAGGAGACCGGCACTTTGGAATTGCAGGGTGTTCCTGGCCTCTGTGCTGCCTGTCAGGGGAGATTCATTAGCATCAGGGAGGCGATTCTCTCTGCTCTCTGCTCTGGAATTGGAGTCGTTTGTCTGGGGTAAGAGCCCGGGCGCCTCGCTTGCTGTGTGGCAGCTCTTGCTCGAGGGAGGCAAGCACTTCGTCAATAAACAAGGAGCCCAGGGAATGGCTCCAGCTGACAGAGGACATTATTAATGACTGGCACTTTGGCCGAGGGTAGATCAACTTCTCGTTAGCTGCTTGAGGAGGGGGGGTGAGAAATAGAGCTAAAGATGGAAGGCTTGAGAGGAGCTGTGAGATCAGCATCCTCATACCAAGTTCCCCACGGCAAGACCCGGGGCTGGCACAGACCCCAGGGAGTGACTGTGTCTTTCCCCAGCAACATGAGTCCTCAGCTGAGACAGCAGGAGACAAACCCAGCTCAGGAACAGTTTCATTTTCCAGACCACCATGGGTGGGCTCTGCTATGGAGATCTTCCAGACCAGAGCCTTCTATCCCTGTCTCAGTCTACCCTGGGTCCAAGAGGTGTCTTCCAGTGTCTGTTAACACAGCTTCTTGCTTTGGAGGACCTGTGGATGACTTCTGTATTACTCCTTCCAGGCCATGCAGTGAAGAAGGCATTGAGGACACTACCTTCACTCTTGGGCAGGATTTAGTACGAGGAAGAGCAAGAAACGCTATCCCACATCATCATGCACTTCTGGCTGTGACTGGGTTTGGAGAAGCTGTTCTTGTCATACTTGGACTCCTAAACTCATCTCCTCTGGTGGTAGAAGCCTCTGCGCTCTAAAGCAACTGTTGATTCACCTCACAATTTTACGTAATTTGCCACAGCACCATCAGTGTGGAAGCAGAGAAATCTGTGTTTTGTTGTGACACAACACAGGTTGTTCATCTTTCTCTCTCCTCCAGCCCTGGAGCTGCCAGGAGACTGAGTCCTTGGGTCCTTCACAAAAAACCCCTGTGCTCCAAGTGATCAGCCCATGGGTTAGGTCTTTGTGGAGCCTTTTGTGTGGAACCACACTCACAAAGAAAGTTGTGAAACCGTTCAGCTGAGTGTCCCACCACCCTACTGCATAGACAGGGCGTAGGATCAGTGCCAACTTGGTCTTCACAGTTCTTGAAGGAGGTAGCTCTTCACGCCATGGCTTCTTAGCATTGAGGAGCTGCAGCTGTGCTGGATTCACAGCTGAGGGTGCATTCACTGTCCTGTTCAGATCTTATTGCCTGGGTGTGACTGTGAGGTTTTTTCACAATTTAAATCTCTTTCCAGACTCAATGCTTTTATGTTCAGCCTGAGGCCATGGGAAAATGTGTTGAAAACTCTTCCCCTTTCTTTCAGAGATTATTCTGTTATCACAACAGGACTGAGTTTAGGAGACCCTTATTTATTCCAGGATTTGGGTGCCTGGTAGTGGAATGGATGGACCTGACTCAATTCTTTGCTTCACGTTATCTAGCCTGGGGCCGTTCAGATTCAGGATTCAGGTGTGAGCTTGTCTTTGGCAGACTTGTGTGGGTAAGCTGCCAGTTGATTTCTACTTACAGAAACCTGGAAAAACTTTACTGCAAGACTGGCTCAAGGTCTCTCTCTTGTGGTTAACAATTACTATCCTGAGGCTGAGAGTGTTGTAGGGTCCCTGGACCGCCTTCAGGCTTGCTTCCACTGTGGCAGGAAAAGAATGAGGGACTTCTAGGTCTGCTGGTATTTATAAGCTGAAACAGGTCCCACCCAGATAAATAGTCCATTTCTTCCTCCAAAATGAGCTCTGGACTCTGCTCCAAGCCCCTAAGTGGATTGCCTTCTGGCCAGCCTAGCTCTCTGGTGATTGAAAACCTGAGAGGAGCTAGAAGGGGGGTGGGTAGGAATGCGATGTTCAGAGGTTGCGTGGACCCAAACTAGCGGGATTCACTGAACTCATCACTGAAATCACTTCTTGCAGTGCCTCTCTCTTTTAATTCTCCCTGAATCAGCCCTCTCCCATGAGTGAAACAATCTTGCCTGCAGATTGAGGGGGGTGGGAGGGATTTGAACATTAATCTGATGTAGATTATACATCCGCCTCCCTCTCTCTCTCCCCTTCTCACTCTCTCTCTCTCTCCCTCTCTCTCCCTCTCTTTCTGTCTGTTTCTCTCCCCTCCCTCTCCTTCCTGCTTCATCTCTTCAAGAAAGTGAACATAAAGTAAAAACACGGAGAGAGAGAGGCAGAGAGAGAAAAAGCTCCCTGAAGAGGGAAGCCCCAGCAGCCAGTAGCTGTTTGGATTTGCCTGGCGCTGCCTTTCTTGCTTTGCTCCCAAGGAATACCTTTAATGGGATCAATTGCTTCCGTTCCTTTATAACCAAGTCCTCCGGAAAGGCAGACTCAACATATTATGGGCAACTGTGTGAAGTCTCCACTGAGAAACCTCTCAAAAAAGGTATGTTCCCTGAATCAAAGTGCATTGCCCTGCTTCTTGGGACGGGTGACGTCGTGGGCAGATGGGAGCGGGAGGTGGGAGAAGTGCAGAGATGTGTACGAAGGGTTCAGGTCTCTTCGCTGGTCTTCTTTTGTAAGAGCTGCTCCTGCAAGTGCAGCCATTAGAGCCTGGGGTGCTGGGTGCCACAGCACGTGAGTAAATAAGTGTGTGGGCATGTGCACACGTGAGTAGAGTTGTGTCCCGCTCCGTGTGCGTGAGTGGCTGTGCAAGGTATGTGCAAGGCTGTGCTTGTCGATGTGCACACTCTGCTGGCACGCATTTTCTGTACAGGCATCTTAGTGTGTGTGTGTATGTGTGAGTCTGTGTGTGTGTGCTTCAGGCAAGAGGTGCCTGCATGAGCCTAGGCACGAGTGTCACTTCTGTAGGGACATGCATTCACGTCCGTGGAATGAGCGTGTGTCTGTGTGTACCCCTGTTGGTGTGTAAGAACATGCACCCCTAAGGAGTCTGTCTGAAGTTTGTGCGTGTCCATGGCCACTTATGTCCCTGTGTACACACCCTGAGGTGCGTGAGCAGACGTGCAGGATTTGCTGTGAGTGTACAGGGGGGAGTTTGTGTGCATCACACACGTGTCCCTGCTTGTATGTTGCTCTGTGTGTGTGTACCTGCTAGAAGATGTCCTCACAGAAGTCTGTATGTAGGCACATGTGTGGTCTTTTATATATATCCATCCTTGCATATACACATGTCTTGTAGGTGTGTGTTTGCATACAGAAGCACGTTTCTCTCTGTGTTCTGTTTGTCCATGCCTCTGTTTGTGAGTGGACACGCTGGGCATCATGTCGCATGGCAGCATGGCCCAGGTGTCTACATGCTGGGCTCAGTTTGACTTCACCTGTGAGCTGCCACGTGTATCTTTTAGACTTCAACCCATGGTCTGCTCTGTGCTGAGGTTTTACCGGGATCCCAGGCCAAATGAGATTCAGGAAGGATTCTGCTGTGAGGGACTAGATTGAAATGGGAACGACATGCCCCAGAAATATTTCTTGTTTGACTGAGGAAGGTTTTTGCAGCACTGTGTACCTGTCAGCCACACAGTTCTCACTTAGCCCTGCTGAAAATCTAATAACTCAGCAAAAAGCTATGCAGTTCGCTCCTCACAAATGAAAAAGTTATGCTGAGCACCTGAAGTATGGCAACAAGGAGCTACCTCTGTGGAGACCAGTGAAATGCCACTGCCATCGGGGTGTTTCACCCAGGAAACCTTGCCACCTGGAAGGCTCCTCGGGAGGGAGCTGCTGGCCAGAGGACCTCCCTAGCAGAGGGTTTCTTTTGGCCAGAGATTGGCCTCTTCTGTGCAGAAACACACAGTTTGCTTGTTATTTCATCTGCTGTAAGCAAAGCCAGTAACGGCACAGTGCTGCTGTGGGGTAGCTGGGATACATGAGGAGGGAATTCATCATCAGGCAGTTAGGCAGTGCTCAGACCGGTCCCTAGGTCAGGGTGACCTTCAGGGAGCGGCAGAAGTAGTTGAGGTTTACCCAAATCTTGCACATATAAAAAACCTAACTTGGTTGCTTGTAGGTCGCCTCCAAATCGCAGCAAAATGAGTTGGCTGCAGCTGTGCTCAACATGATCAAGGCGATTGCAATTAAAGTCTGACGTGTGGCCAGGCTGCTTGAATCAAAATGGATTCAGAAACTTACAGGCTGTCGTCAGTCTTTGTGGTAATTTATGCTTTCATTCCTAAAAGCTGCTGCAAATAATGCACTTTGTGCCTAGTTAGAAGGTCTGGGATGGAGGACTAGAGAGAGAGTTGCAAAGCTGAATTAGCGAATCTCCCAGACATTGCTCCAGCTAGCCATGAATTAAGGCCTTGGGCACTCATCCTGACAGGTCCTGGGGCTCTGCTGTTCCTTTGATCACGACAGATGTGATTATGGTGGAGACTTTGCAGATCAGTCTTAACACTGCACAGCTTCACTTGGCTGTTTTATGGTCCCAGTCTTTTCTCAGATGTTACCTTGGGCAAGCTCATTTTCCTGAAATGGTAAAGAGGAGGGACTGCGGACAGCGTGTGTGACAGCGGCTCTTGGGTGACAGATGGATCTCTTGAATACATCATTTCAACAGAAAATCTGGGAGTCAGTCCCAGGCACTAGCTGGCTTGGTCTGGGACTAGCTGACATGGGGGTAACCTTGCCTGTTTTGGTGGCAATGCTCAGACTTTGTCTCCACAATGTCTGTTGGCAGCATCACTTTGCACTGTCGCAGTGTCCCCTGGTGATCCCAGCGGCCATCCGGGCTGTGCTGTCCTCTGAGAGACACTGCAGTTGGGATGAAGAGGCCCTCCTGGCCTTGCCACTCTGCAAAGTCCCTCTGATGTGCAGGAAGGAAAATGAGGTGAATACTGTTGTGCTTCTGCTGTGCAGAAAGAGAAAGTTTTGGGATCCAGGTCCCTCGCTTTGTCACCCGTCGCCATCTCCAGCTCAGCCTGGTCTCTTCCCTCTTCACAACGTGCTGGTCTGACACAGCCAAGGGCCGCACTCGGGGTCCTTGGACACAAGGTCCTTTTCTCGGGGAAGGGACAGGAAAAGCCTGTGCTCCCCAGTGCCATCCTGGCATTTTCCTTGTTGTGTGTATGCTGCTTCTCCCGTATGGTGGCTGATGTGGCTTTGCCCCATACTCAAATCACAGCTCCCTTCCCAGCTCTGCCGCGATGTAGGAGGCGTGTGGTGGAGGGAACTTGTGGGGACACTTGCAGGAGAAACCTGGGGGGCTGCTGGCAGAGGGAAGAGTGTGGGGGGGATCTCCTGTCGCGGTCTTGCTAGGCCATGTACCCTGTCGTCCTGGCACTGCATCAGGTTGTCCAGTCAGGATCCTTGGTGGCTCTTGGCAACTGTTTCATCAAACTGGCAATCTCTGTCCACACAGGAAAATAATGGGATGACCGTCCTGCAGTACTGCTCTGGGGCTGGGCAATAGACTCCACTGACTGGAAGGGTCAGCAAACAAGGATTCGGGGCTGTGAAGCCTTTGGTCTTTCACTTGGCTTCCCTGGGATGAAACACAGCAATGATGTGGGATATTTTAGGTGATTCATATTATTTTGTGTATTAAACTGAAAAATGTGCCAGGAAGTAAAGCTGATAATTTTGAAAATACATTGCTGTGATGTTATGATGCTGTGCAGTTCAACACAGATGCCTTGACATTTAGCTGAGCTAGTAATATGCCATTTGTGGATGGATGCTCATCTTTCAGATTCTTAAGGACAACTGTCCTCTGTGTCAGAATTAATCAGAGACAGAGTTTGTTCTTCCTCACCCATGACTGCAACGAAAATGCCTTTCTGCTTCATCATTTTCTTTCTCCATGTCTACTTTTTCAGTTGTTTTTGTTTTGATGCTTGGTATTCACATGACATTATAAATGAGCAGATTGGTGTAAGACTGTGTACAAAAATGCGATCCACAAACCATGTGTGCAGTGTAACAGCACGTGCCAGACACAGCAAGCAGATACCATACACTCGGACAAGAGTGAGTGGGGTGTGCGTGTGTATTTGGTCTTTTAGACTGAAAAAGCACCTCAGGCTTTAAGGGAAGGGTTAATGGAGACAGTGACAATTGACAGAGCTTCTCCGATCACCCCTGGGAACACCGGCTGTAAAAGTAGAATCATTCCTGAAGAGGAATCTGATGTATGATTAATGTTTATTCTATAAAACCAAGGGTCCTGTGGGTTGTGCTGGCTTTTTATAGCTGCATGGGAATATCAGGATAAGAGTTTTCTTGCAGAGCCAGGGAATGGATTTCTATAAAAGGAAAGTAGTGCCTCCTTATAAAATCCAGTGCTGGGCTCTGTTCTGGAGCCCCAGCTTAGCAGGACGTGTGCACTTTGGACAGTGTGCACATGCAAACAGACACAAACACTGTGCCCGTGATCTCCATGCTGGGGCTGTCAGCGGGTAGAAGAGGCCAGTGCAGCAACTGCCTGAGACCCTGAGGATGTAACTAATTAGAAGTGGCACAGGGAGTGTGAGCCTGCAGTCACCTGATGCTGTAAATGGCCTTCTAAGAATGTAATAAAGTGTGTGTGTGTTGCTGAACTGTAACACGGTGCCTAACGCAGTGTCTTTATGTGGGCTCTGCCTGGTCTCCTGGGATGTCCTGGAGATGGCACTGCCTGGAGCTTTGCTCTGGGCACGATGCTGGCACACAGACTGTTAGGTCTGGAGTGCTCGTCCTTTGCAGCTCATTCGAGGCATCGTTACCGGTGGGGCTGGTAGCAGGAGTGTGGCCCTTTCGGCTGTGTCTGGGTAGATGTGAGCAGTGCTGAGAGTTTGATGTCATTTCAAAGTGAAATCCTCCTGGTTGGTTGTACTTCTATCAGCTTTTGAAAGTGAACTCCTGGACTTACTGCTCTGTACAAATCCTAACAGACTGGTGGGAGGGACATGGTGTGGACCAGATGAAGGAAATTTAGCAATAATGTCTCTGCGAGGCGGTTCAGTAAAACTTCAGAGGAATGGCTGGGCGAGACGGGGAGGTAACATCCTCTGTTGTGTTGTTTGCTTGCTGCTGGTTGGCTGGGAAGATCCGCCATGAGGAGAAGACGTGCTATAAGGCTGTCCAGACGAGCGAAGAGGGGCCGTCGGCTTGCGAGTACCAGGGTCCGCTCATGGTGCTGGCCCAGAACTGCGCCGTCATGCACAACCTGCTGGGGCCAGCATGCATCTTCCTGAGGAAGGGCTTCGCAGAAAACAGGCAGCCTGTACGTAAGTTACACCCAGACGGGCGAGACATGCACAAAGCCACGTGGATGCGGAGCTGCCCGCGTGCTCCGTCTGCTCCGTAACCCTCAGCCCCGGGTCTCGAGCATCCCGGCTCCAGGTGCAGATAGAGTCACAGGCAAATGTCCAACCCGAAGGATGGGCAGAGAGATCCCCGTGCATAAACACCAAGAGAGGAGGATTCTAAAATGCAGCTATGGAAGATAGATCCAGGCCCGCTCTCAAGTAGGTACAAATACGTGGACTCAGGAAGAGGACTTAGGACTTCAGGACTTACATGATGATATGGACTCAGGAGGAGTCCAGTGTTCAAAGCTGTTAGTCCAGCATGACACCCACATATCAAAAGGTTCATATTCAAAGGTTCAGATCAACATTTAATGCCTAAATAGCCACTTAAATGTAAATCAGGGCATTCATGATGGGATCAAGCTGTCCTGCCGAGGGGCCCATATTTGAACTGAGCACACATCTGCCCAAACGCAATCCGTTACGCACCACAGACGCGGCCTGACACTGCAGCAGTCCCAGCCCACAAACCAAAGAACAGCAGCCTGTCCTCGTATTTGTAAATGGTGCCAGACCACCATATGCTGTTACCCCTACGGACACAGACAAGCAGCAAACCAGCCGTCCATCCCCAGTCACACCTGTTTGTAACTGTGTGTCCATATGCATCTAATGTGTGCATTTATATATGAAAAAAGAATTTGTAAATTCAAATATATGCACCTACACATGTTAAGTATAGGGAAATATACACCCCAGTATTGTGTCTTTACAAGAAGTAAAACATATTTTTGCACATAAACACTAGATTCCTACAATATCATGAATTTAAAGTTATACACAATCCTATTATTAACACACTTCTATGAGTATGTATGAGTGAATATGCCATTGTCACCCAGTGCAGTCCATGTTCTTCTGGTGAAACAAAGCTCACACCGGTGACCTGAGAGCCAGAGCTTTCTTGCCTCTGTAAGAAATCTCTGTCTTACTTCTGTGTTAACAGAGTTAACCTTCTCAACTAACAACCCAGAAAAGAGTCATTGCCATTATTGGTCAGATAGTGTTTGTTCTTCCTAACCTTCAGCCACTCAGTGCTCTCATCTTCCTCGTGCCGGTTCGCTAACACACAAACCGTTAGTTGTCACACGAACACACGTGCACAGAGCTACCCGACTGCCCAGCTCCCTAGGAGAAGGCTCGCAGCTGGACAGGTGTCCATCCTGTTTAGGCCTTGGACACTCACAGCACAGTAAGAAGTTTCCAAAATAGGATTAGTGATATCTCTAACTACCCTGGAGTGGAATAAGTGCATCTGATAAACAGCTTTACTTTTACTCTAGACCGACAGGATTTATTGTGCATAGAACAGAAATGAGGGTAAGACTGTTATGTATATTGGACTCCCTGAGGGTCACCTCTGCTCATATCTAGGATCTAAACTCTCTGAAGAGCTTTATTCCTCTTTCCATATGTTCTCCAAAAGCTTTAGAGTGATTCAGCCCGTTTCTTCACAAGCAGTTTTTCCTCCCTTATCGTTTTAGGGGATCTTCTTTCAAATTTAAAACAGCAAACCTCTTCATGACGTTAGTTACTGCTTGAGTCAGATTTTTGGAGGGACGTAAACCCTCCCCCTCCTTTTGCATTCGCAGTCTGTGGCTCTTTGATGCTAGAATCTGCATGTGCAAAGATATGCTCAGAGCCCTGCAATCACAGATGCCTTGGTGTGCGAAATCAGAGCCAGCGCTGAAGCCCCCGTTTCTGACATGTGTCAGTCATGTCGGTTGCAACGTGGTCTTCAGTGAGTGAGGAGGAGGATGGTCTTGTGACAGCTGTGCTGGAAGAAGGCCTGGGTCCTACCCCAGCCGCTCTCACAAGATGGCAGTTGCTGTGGGTGAGTCACAGCACCCTTTGCACCGTGACGGCAATCATACCCCTGCATCCGCTGCCGTGCCAGCTGTCGGCACACAGCAACACCTCCAGGGATTAACGGTTGTGACCTCTAGAATGGGGTTCACAAGGTGTTGGTGCTGATCACGGGTGGTTTTCATCTGCTGTTTTATCTAAGGCAGGAGGGCAATAATGCCTCCTGCATCCGGTCTAAGGAGTTTGAATTGTTTTATTACTTGGTGTTGATGAAAGCAGAACAAATGGGATGACATGTTTGAAAATACCAGGTCTGTGAAGGATGAAATGGCCGAGGCAGTGCGCTCCGACAGTTCCATCCAGCACAGAGATGCCTCTGGGAAGGTTATGAGTGGCAAGCTGGTCGTTTCTCTGGCACAGCCCACTTTTTCACAGACGTAAACCAGTGTGTGTCCTAGTTTGCTGTGCACTCGGAGCAGCTGCCATCAGAGTTTCCAGAGGAGCCTGTGGTTAAATAGCAAAGGATCATTCTGCTCAAACCAATCAAGGGCATCATCTGCAGGGATGTGTGGTGAGATGGGAGGACACCTGGAAGGCAAGGAGAAACTCCCCACGGTTGAGGGGAAAAGCCGAGAGTGAGACGACAAAACAGATCGCGTTTCTGTGTTTCCAAATTCTCAGATGTTTTGGATTTGCCTGGGAGCCATGAGAGGATGTAGAAAGGGCATTTAAACCAGAAAGCAGTGCATTTCCATGCTCATCTCTTCTTCCTGGTGCAGTGTTGGAATTTTCCTATACTCTTTTATATCCTCCCCCTTCTTCCAAGAAATTCAGATTGGATGTTTGAAGTTGCAGTGTTTCCTGAACATGGTGAATCCTTGTCCTGTTTTGTTTGTAGATGACCTTTGATGATGTATATGTTGTGTGTCTGCCTTCATTCCTGGTTTCAAAATGCTTGTGATATGGAGTTGAGGCTGGGGGGAAGGGGAACGTTCCTGCCTTCTTGTGGGGACTCTAGGAGGTGGCACTGGGACACTGGCTGTAAGAGCTTGTGGCTGTCCCTATCCTGCCAGAAGAACAGGGATCAAGCAGCGATGCAAGCAGATGATAGTACAGACCTGATGGTTACAGGGCCTGTTTCCAGCTGTGCTGATCTGGCTGTGTCAGCAGGAGCTGCAGTCAGACATACAGTCAGTACGCTAGAGGAGACCATAACTGCCGCAGGGCCAGGCTCCACTCCAGCGCTCCGTGCTGGGAATGATGTAGGAGCCTCACAAAGATGCTCACAGTACCATCAGGTGGGGAGGCCACATGCATTGCTGTGCTGCCCCCGGTCTCTTCTAATTTGGGGGAGCACCTATCATCCCCCTGTCCAGCAGATGAGGTGGAGAGGGGCTTCCAACAGGGAAGTGTGCAGGCTAACACCCACCCCGCCGGGGAGGAGAGCTGGAAAGCCTTGCTAGGTGACGGTATTAAACATGTCATCACCTTCTTGTTTCTTCTCTCACTTTTCTGGCTTGTCCCAGAACTGTTTGCACCAACAAGTGCTACTCTGAAACTGCACTCGTGGCGACCTTTAACTTGGTATGTTCTCTTTTACAGGATAGAGAACTGCGTCCTGAAGAAATTGAAGGTAAAATTTGTTGCTCCTACTGTGTCACCTTTCTCCTGCTGGCTGCCCTTTCCAGGCTGGCCCCTGTGGAATAACATAATTGGGGGCAAATCAAGTGAAACAATTACTGGAATAATTCCTGACAACCCCAGCAAAAAGAAATAATACGTAAAACTGCAAGAGTGCTGACTGGGGAGGAGCCTGCATTCACTCCAGCTTCTTTGGGGTGGGAGAATAAGTAACGTAATGGGATGTTAGCTGTCAGGGGACTGCTGTCCACCCAAGCTCCCACAGAAATTGTGGCTCTGGGAAAGCTGTTTTGCCTGCTGATCCGTGCAATGAGCACTATTTGATAGAATCCAGGGGTTGAAGTTGGGAAAACCTGCTGCTTCCACTTTCTTTAGAGAGTGCAGTTCAGGAACAATCAGTTCATGGCATTTGTAGTCCAAAGAAACTTTCCTGTGAGGAAAATCAGTGTTGCTGATAGAAGAGCTTAACCTTGCTCCAGTTGTTGCCTTTTTGCAGGGAGATTTGCTGGAAACAGAGGATATTAGGGAAACTGTCCTCATAAAGTTCTGCTGATTCTGGGGAAGTTTCTTGGGAAAGGTATTTCAAGCTGTCACTGATAATGTTGTTCTTTTTTTGGATCCCCTCCCACAGAATTAAGAGAAGCCTTTAAGGAGTTTGATAAAGACAAGGATGGGTTTATTAACTGCAGGGACCTGGGGAACTGCATGCGAACCATGGGATACATGCCTACTGAGATGGAGCTAATAGAGCTCTCCCAGCAGATCAACATGAACCGTGAGTAATGCCCACCTAGTTGTACCATCCTGTTGCTACTGTGCCCTACATTACTGTCTTGGGCACTCTCAGTCTCCTGCTGTCTCTTTTCCTTTGATTTTTTTTTTCTTCTCTCTTTCTTTGGTTCTCATTTTTGCTCCCCATCCTCTGTCATTTGTGGTCCCTAGCAGTTGATGCCTTTATTTCAAAGGAACAGTGTGTGGAAGTGCTGTCAGGTATAAAATGCCTTTGATGGGGGCAAATAGACATTGGTGTACAGATTGTGGGTGTTGTCAAACTGAAGCTGGTGTCAGGGTGTTGGACTGAAGAAAAAGCCTGGAGAGATGGAGGTGCTTTGGTCAGGGTGGGTGAGAGGTGAGCTGTTAGCTCTGTGGTGTGCCTGGGCTGCAAGCGAGCTGTGCTGGCAGTGTCAGACAGGGGCATCTGCTGCAGTCATGGAAAAATGTGACAAAACTCATCCAATTCATTGTAACTGTGTTTGTGCCCCTTGTGTTTCGCCATTTTTTGTCACCTCTTGGCTGTGGCAGTGCGGGGTGTTACCCTCAGGCAGGTGGTGAGAAGGATATTTAGTGCATGCTATTTCTGATGCATGATGATGTAAAAGGTTACTTGCTCTGAGGAAGGAAAACAGCTGTGACATAGAGAACCAGACGCTCTCAAGAGCAGCTGATAACCCAGGCACACAAGTGCTTTGGACTTGAGAGCATTATCACCAGCTTTCAGATAGGGGACAAACAAGATGCAGTGACTTAACACTTGGTTGGACATACATTAGCCACTGCTAACAGAGCAAGACTCCAGCACTGCTGCAGGGCACTGCCTGGGCTGTGCAGGAGCATCACGCTGTGCCCTCGCCGTACCCTTTGGCACAGGCACAGCAGAGGGATGCTGTAAGCACTGGAATGATCAAGCCTCTAATACCTAGTACATGATGCTGTAAGGACATGGTGGTCCATGGCAACCTGGGATGGAACCAGCTTGGGGTCATTCCACCCAGCCAACAGTCTAGAAAACACAAAGGTAGTGTGAAACTGCCTCTGCTTTTCCTTCCACTGTCCTGTGCCTTCTGTGCTTCGCTTCCTGGAGAACAGGCACACAGAAGTGCAAAGTGCATGCTGGGCTTGGGTAATGTATGGAGTTCTTACACCCGATCTTCTTGTCCCAAGTGGGTGGCCACGTGGATTTTGAAGATTTTGTTGAGCTGATGGGACCGAAGCTGCTAGCAGAAACTGCAGACATGATTGGTGTCAAAGAGCTCCGTGATGCCTTCAGAGAGGTGAGTGCTCCCTAATGCAGGCCCCCCAGAAAGGTGAGCAACAGGAGACAGGAAAGAGAAAGGACCTATTGGGGGAAAGAAGCAGAGGAGAGAGCAGCACTGAGGAAGAGCCAAGCCAGGCACGAAACAAGGGAGGAGCAGAGAAGGTCACTAAGATGATTGAACCCTTGAGGCAAGGAAGAGGAAAGCTGGTGCAGACACAGCAGTTATGAGGGATTTCTGAGGAGAAAAGACAGACTGGATCCAAAAGGCACCCAAAGGAGGGACACAAAAGGAATGCAGGAAAAACAGGAAAATGCAGGAGCAGGACAATGCAAAGTCCAACCCAGAGCAAAATCCGTTTCCATTAACTATATTTCCCTTTCTGGTATTTTCCACAAACTTGCAGTTTGACACGAATGGTGATGGGGAGATCAGCACCAGTGAGCTGCGAGAAGCCATGAAGAAGCTTTTAGGGCAGCAGGTGGGACATCGGGATATTGAAGAGATCATCCGGGACGTGGATCTGAATGGAGATGGGCGTGTTGATTTTGAAGGTGAGAAAGGATTAGGCTCCCTGTCCATCTGCTCTGGTATGTGTCAGAGTTTCACCTCAGAGAAACAGAGTTTCTCTCCGTTTCAGACTCAGGCAGAAGCTGAAGGGAAGATTTGCAACCTTGGGGCCCATGTATCAAAAGTATTGAGAGAAAAAAAAGCAACATCACTTTTCCTAGTCAGCTGAGCAAAATGGAGAATATTGGCCCACATAGGAAATCCCTCAGCTGAACTGTTCATTTGTGTATCATCTCTTGCTGCATCTCAGTTTCAGTTGGGTCTGCCTCCATCTCTCTAGTGTGGCAGGAGATACGCCCTTTCACAGAGAACCCGATTCTGGTGCGCGCATGCTCTGCCAGCCTTCTTTTTGTGGGGCGCTTGCTTTCCAATTAAATCTGTTGCAAGAGCTGTGAGGAGGCTGGTCTGGTCTGGAGGGTGCATTGACCTTCATTTCCTCTGGCTCACCTTGTCATCTGGGTTTATAGAGAACTTGTTTCTTTGCCTTTATGCCAGAAGATGATCATGTGCCAGACGTGCTCACCAGGACTGCAGATACCTGATCTAGAGGTGTCATGTTAAATCCAGGAGAGAATTAATTTCTTCTCACACTTTTCATGCCAGAGGGACTTGGAGAAATAAGAGTGGTTAGGCTGCTATCATCATTAGCCATGGGAGGAGCAATATAATAGAGCCCAGGGTTTCTGGCAAGGGTAGCAGTCGATATGGGACAGCTAAGCAGACGTAGGAGCTGGAAGGTGTGAGAGCATGGCAGGCTGCTTGTTTTCCTGGTGCAAATCCAGACATCCCTTTGCAGTAAGGGTGACAGGCAGGAACCTTGGAATTAAAATAAAACAGATTTTTTTTTTTTTGGCTCAGAGGCATTCCTGGGTCCCCTACCTGACAAGGAGACTCAGTCCTCTGGATTCCTGAAGCTTCTGAGGGCTTTGAAGATGATAAAAAACTAGAAATGTCTTCCTAGAAAGTCGCTGCAGTTCTGATGTGCTGGCTGATTATATGACAGTATCTCTCCTTGTTTCCCACTGCTAAATTATGTTAGACAGCTAAAATACATGAAATGCTACCCCAGTATCATTTTCTCTGTGAGTTACTGCTTCAGTTGTCAAAGGACAGCTCCATCAATGGAAAAGGAGAAGTCAAGGGGGTAATTTCTGCTGGCCTTCTCTTTGCAGAGTTATTAGTTCCATGGCAATTCAAGTGCAGAATGAAAACACATTTTTATTTGATGGCATTTATATTCAATTTGAACAATCATAACTGACTTCACAAGCTGCAGGGTGGTGAAGAGGTAGATCCTGGGTGTCCTTAGGCCGTATCTTTAAAAACAAGAAGTTCATTGAGATACATGTTTCTCTACAAAAATGCCAGTACCTACCACAGCACTAGTGCTTCCCCACACTGGTCTCTGTGAAGCAACAGTCGTACTGTGTTCCCAAGAGCATAAACCAAGGTTCAGTGAAGGGAGGTGACACTTGCTGTAGTGTCTCACAAGGAGATACGTGTGCAAACCAGCCTGTGCCCTGTCTGGGAAGGAGTGTGAGACAATGAACTTCCCTGATAGTGGGATTGTATCACCATATTCAGTGCAAGGATTAAAGCCCATTATGTGTGAGCTCTCCAGGGCCAGTCACAGAGTGGCGCAGAGCTGCTGGCAGCATGTGGACTCTCGGTTTCACCCTGGCTGCACACTGTCTCCAGGGAGTACAGGCTGGGTTGGAGACCATGGATGCCTTCTGCCTCAGGGCTGTCTTTCCTTGTTGGTTGCAGAGTTTGTTCGCATGATGTCCCGCTGAAGATAACACTCAGCTCAAGAAGAATCAGCACCTTAGAGAGGGCAGAAGAGGACCTAGGTGGAGCATCTAGCCCCGATGTTCCCACATGAAGGTTTATTGGCTGGCTGCAATTGGGACATTGCAAGAAGACCTGCTGCTCTTTCCTCATGGTGGTCCCCATGCCCCTCCACCCTTTCACACTGTGAAAGACTTGCAACTTCCTACAACTGGAACCATTCCTTGGAGATGATTGCAGGATAACTGCAGAGCCAGGACTTGCCATGATGCATTCATGGGATATTTGCAATTTTAGACTCCTCCTCCCCAGCTTTATTCTCCCACCAGCTGCTGCAAAGCAAGAGCAGGAAAAATCCTCTTGGCTTGGTGGATGAGAGCAAAGCCATTGGGACTGGTGGCAGCCTCAGGGCGTGCTCTGCACTTCTTGGTTTTCCCTGGTGAACCCTGTCTGTGTTTGCTGTCTGTGTGTTTGTCTATCTGTGTGGAGTTATTTATGCTTCCCCGGCACATACTCGCATCTCCTGTGGTTATGTTTACCAAGAGTAAATTCAAATACATGTCTTGTGGGGGGAAAGCGATAAATATGCACGCTGAAATGATGTGGAGCCTGGATGTCCATGTGAGAGGTGGTGGCTGGGCTGGGGAAGATGGCCATCAGTGGCATCTGCACCGGGGTCACAAGTCCTTGCTGCAGGATGGGGAGTCGCTGCCAGCCACTAAGCCTGCAGCAGGGCTCTGCCCTCTATCCCACTGCCCTCATGGTGAAGGGGCTTGAGGTGCTTCTTGTTGAGGGTGGTGTGGAGGGTCCCCACCTCTGCACCCCCTGGCTTGCAAGTCAGCAGATGAGAGCCCCTGTGGTGTCCTGGCAAGGGTTGCTGGGTGGGAGGGTGACGGGCAGCAGTAGCCAGCCCCCCTTCTCAGCCCACTTCTGTCACAAGTGAGCGTATGCACAGCAGGGGCCATGCTGCAGGAGCTGAGCTGTAACACCGCTGGTGCTGGGACTGGACAGGAGCCTTGGCTGACAGTGCCCAGCTCTCCAGCTTGTTCACACTCAGAAAGGCTGTGTGTGTGTCTGCTGTGGTGACAGCAGCAGGCTCCAGGCCCTGCCAGCTGCTTCCAGATGCATCAGATACTCATCCTCCTTTCCCCAGGGGGCTCCCAAACTCCTGCTTCTTCCCCCTACTCTGCCAGACCCACAGCTGTCCCCTTTCTCTGTGCAGAAGCTCAGTCACAAGTTGCCAGGGCTAATTTCTGCTTGGCTTCAAAGGGCATCATCAGTGCTGCATGTTTCTCAGGGTGACTGGGAGCTTTTTCCTCAGTTGCTCCCTTGCTCCAGCTGGGAGATTAGGGACCAATATCCTCCTGCTTCCTCCATCTCACACCTTCCACTTCCCAAGTTCCCATCCAAATTTTCAGGGTCCACAAAGCTGTGTCCCAAAGGAGGATTTTTCTCTTCCCCTTTCCCATCGCTGTGCCAAGCAGCAGAGCTGCAGCAATGCCTGATACCCCAGCAATAGAAAATCCACGTTTCTCCTTATACCTCTGTGTGTGTAGTCATGTTTGCACAGGCACGCGCCCTGGGGAAGGCTTGTGTGTGCGCCTGTAGAGCAGGGAGTGCAGATAGGTTCCAGGGAGTGCAGCAGTAGAATTTGTTTGCAAGTGGGAGTATGCAAAGTGTGTGTGTATCTATGGAGCTGGTCCAGTCTTAGAAGTGTGGGTGAGCCAAGAAATTGGAAAATGGATATTTACAGATCTCCATGCTGACTGGTACAGCAGCTGGGCTGCATAGTGCTGGGGAGATGAGGGTGATAAACTGAGCAGGGAGCTCTAAGTTGTATGTGTACTGAGGGTAGTTCCGGGGAGGGAGAGACCTGTGCAGGCTTGAGTCTGCTGTAGGGAGTGTGGAGCACAATCTGCTTCCCTGACAGCAGAGCCCGTTGAGGAGAAGCGTATGTACACAGAGCACGAGGACAGCTGTGCTGCTTGCCTGTACACAGCAGCGTGCCTGCCTGCGTGGACCGGCGACGGCTCGGGGCACAGCCAGCATGCACAAGCTCAGCAGACACTGGCAGTGGGCATGGTGGCTGCTTCTGCCTGGTTGTTCCTAGTCCTACACTGAGCAGCCGCTTATTTTTCCCAGAGGCAGCTGGCAGGACACAGTCTTAATTTGTTTAAAACTGTAACCCCATGTCTAGAGGCTGCACTGATTCACTGTGCAGTGTTGTGGTGGCTGGGGATGTTCTCTGAAAACTACTGCCTTTGTGTCATGGCAGAGCTGTTTGTCTGTCCCACAGAGACACCGGTGCTAGGGTGACTGGGGACACCTTTGTGTCAGCACAGAGGCAGTCCTGGAGCCACAGCTACGTCCGAGGAAAGATGGGTCTCTGCTGAATTATCTGTAGCTCTGTTCCGCCAGGTCCTAACCATGATACAGTGAGTGGGTCAGACAGGGCAGCTCTCCAAAGCATTCTCTATTTTTCTCCTTCCAGCAGCAGCTCTTGCTGCAAGCATGGTTTTACTTGCACAACAAACCCCAAATAATCCCAGGGAGTTTTACTGTTTTCTTGTACAGGCAGGGTCAGAGATTAAAGCTCCAATCTAAATAATCTAATTCGAGATAATCCTTTTGGTCTCATCTCCAGTCCGGCACCAGGGAGGCTCCCACATAGCTCCACATGACAGGGCAGCGCTGGTCTCCTCTGGGGAGCTGAGCCCCACAGTCCTGTGTGGGTCAGGAGCTGGCCCAGGCAGTGAGGCTGGCTCTTGATGACTTCTTAGATGTTAGTCCCGAGGTCTGGTTCTGACCCACAAGTCTCCATTGCTCTTTTTGGACATCCCTTTTTCCAAAGCAGAGTTTGTGGATGATGAAGGCTGCAGACCCGGCAGGGCTGTTGGAGACCGTCATTTCGGCACAGCTGCCAGGGCATGGGGAGAGATCAAGGGATCGAGAAGACAGCCGAGCCTTTCCCTTGTAGGTTACTGGTGTAAATCCAGCCTTCATCAAGGGGCTGATGGCTCAGTGGATTAGTAACACGATACAGAGCCTTTGACATCTGGGGCACAAGCTGGCATCACACTGTCGGTGACTGCAAGTGATGATTCAGGGGCAGCAGTGTAGGACATCGCGGGCACGGGCCAGGACACCATGCCCACCATCCTCGGCCAGCAGCCACAGCCAGGCTGCCAGCCAGGGTGGGTGCTCCTCCCACAGCCACTGCCCCTCCTCACTTGTGTCTGCTCAGTTAATCCCTCTTGCTTCAGGATGGGCTGCAAATTCTTGGGAAATAATCATTCAGGGTAGGTACGTGTTAGAAGATGCTTTGTTCTTCGACGCGGAGGAGGTAATGCGGTGCTCGGTGCCTTGCCCTCTAAAAATGCTGAGTCCTTGGATAGAGGGGAAGGAGGGGGTTTGCCTTCTGTTCAAGGAAGGGAACTTTTCAGGGAACTCTTCAAGGAGGAGTTGTTGATATTTTGTTGTGAGATGTGCAGGGCACCAGGAGTCCTCAAAGGGGTCCCCAAGCTTGGCACAGCCACGACAGCTCCTGATGACACTCTGGTTTGCTCTCAGCAGCCCTTGTATGTCTTCATTCCCTTCAGCTGAGGGACCCATGTTGGTCATACCTACATGTTAGTTAGCAGAGCCCTTCACACCCAAATTCCTGCTCATGGGCACCTTTGCTCTGGGCTAAGCAGTTTGATGCTGGGTTTGCAATGAAGCCCTGCACAGCCCTGGTGCCCACAGGGAAGGTTCCACTGCGAGCCTTGTGCTCCCCAGCTCAGAGAGAGTCACAACAGGGTCTCAGCCGGGCTCTGCCCAGCCAAGGTGTGTGTGTAACCTCAGCTCCAAGGTCTCGTCGTCCAGCTGATGGTTCACACTGCCCCTCTCCTCACTTGCACAGCTCACAGCAGGAACCTGGTGACACACAAACCATTTATGTGCTTTGAAGTGGCGCTTCTGACCTGAGTGCATTGAAGTTGGAGCTGAGAAATCTTGATAGCTTAGGGAGAATCGTCTGTAATCAGTACAAATGAGCTCTAATGAGGCCTCCCTCTGCCTTGCCAACTGGACAGCATTGTTCTGGCCACGGCTGCTCATGCTCCTGTGGTAACTGAACTTGGGGGACACCCAACAGGTCACAATCACACAGGGATAAAGCAGATTAGTTTGGATTTCACCGGATGCTGCCATGGCTGGGGTCTGTAATGCTGAGATGGTTTGCCAGGAGCCAGTGTGAGGTGGCTTAATCTGGAGAGGTGCCAGTGTGTGCATTTTCCACTGCTTTTCTGGATGTGGTTTCCGAAGCCACCTTGCAGTTTCAGGAGCCCCTCTTCCCAGCAGCAGCGTTGCCATGGGAACACAGCAGTGTCATGTCTGCACCAGCCCAGTTATAGCACCAGCCCAAGAGCCAATATGACAGCAGTAAAGATGGACACACTCGGGAGCCTGCTCTGAGCTGAGCAGAGCAGGTTAGGGAGCAGTGGGTGGGTGGTTCCTCCCCCTTCACCAAACTGACCTCACTTCTCCAAGGCTGCGCCCCGTTAAGAGACCTCGTAAGAGCATTACAAAAGCAACAAGCCCATTTAACTCACAACCTGCAGCGCTAAGTCTTCATTTCTAAAGCCAAATGCATCGCTGAAGACCCAAATTAATAAAACATCATTGGGACTTAGGAGCCGCTGCTGCTAATGCGGCAGGAGACCAAAGTGCAGACGCGAGGCCCGGCTGATGCCGGAGCTCTGGGGAACGCCGAGGCCGAGCCCACAGGGAAGGTTATGGAGGCCAACGGGAGGTTAGGTGCTCCCCGCACTGCGCGGCGGGGTTAATTCTCTCCATCTGCGGTATCTCCCCCAGGCCCTCCCGGGTTCTCCCAGACTCAACCTTCTCCCGTGAAACGAAGCACCGGGAGGGTAATCCCGGGCACGGCGGCAGTTCGCCCCCCACCCCCGTTGTGCTTTACGTAGTCCCAAGCGGCTGCACGTCACCCAGCGGCCTTTCTCCTTACCGGGTGGGCCGGTGGCTGCCTCTTCCCCCGCTCCGTGGCAGAGCGAGCGGGGAACCAGCGCGCTTTGCCGAGGCAATCGGTACGGCGGGAGCGAAACCACCGGGGTGTAGTAAGGAGCCGTCCCCGATGGCAGCGGAGTCCCGGTCCCAGCCCCGCTCCGGGCCCGCCGCGACGCCGCTCGTTGCCCCGGTAACCCACCAACCACCCGCTTCCCGCCGCCATCCCACAGTGCTTTGCGTCTGGGCCGCGCTGGAGCTCCCCGATTGGAGGGAGGAGGGGGGCGGGGCTCTTCCCTCAGGCGTCCGGCGTTGCACGGAGCTCGCCGGGCCGCGTCTCCGCTTCGGAGGCACTACCGGGAAGCCTCGTCCGGCCGTGCCGGTTCTGCCCTCGCTGTCGGTACCGGCGCTGAGCACTCCCGGGCCCGACTCCCCGCTCCGGGTCGGCTCGCTCCGCACCCGCCGGACACGCCTCCCGCCGCAGCGCGCCGCCGTCCCCTCGCCTCTCAACCAAGCCTGCTCGCCCGCTCCTGCCGCCTATTGGCCCGGCGCCTTATGAATATGCAGATAGAGACCCTCGGCCGCCTAATAGCAGGCGGGCAGGGGATTAATATTCGCTTTGCCGTGCCTGGATTGGCCGACGCGTGCTCCGCCCCGGCAGCGGGG
>VXBZ01009313.1:1024563-1037813 GCA_013399135.1 Heliornis fulica | reverse complement strand
TCGCTGGTGGCGGGGTCTCCTCTTCCTCGGCCGCCCGGGCCCGGCGTCACAGATGGGGTGGCTGGGGGACAGCGGGGAGCCAGCTCAGCCCCCTCACGGCAGTTGTCACCCGCCAGGACTGCGACCACCCCCCCACTCCTGGTCTCCGACCTTCCGCCGAGCCCGGCTGGGGGCTGCCCCCTCCCCAGCTCCATCTCCGCGGCGGAGCGGGCCTGGGCCTCAGCGGCGGCGCGATGAGCCCTGCGGGCTTCGGAGCTGGCGCTCCCGGCTGCGGGGTTGTGTAACGCCGGAGGGGACGCCGCTCCTCGCGGGCTGGGAAGGCGGCGGGAGCCGTCGGGCCGCCAGTCCGGCTGCAGGCAGCCGCCTGGCTCCTCTTCTCCCGTTTGCCACGGCGAAACCCCGGTTTCCGCAGCGAGCTCGGCCAGTTTGAAGCCCGACGGGCTCTCGGAAAAGCGAGAACGAGCTTTGCCCGCTCCGCGCAGCTGAATCGCCGCCAGCGGCACGGCCCCGACGGCGAGCGCCGTATGCCGGGAGCCCCGGTGCGGGGGCCGGGTGGGAGGGAGGTGTCACCGGGCCCCCGGCTCCGCCGCACGGAGCAGAAGTAGAGGCGGGTGGGATATGGTCGGCTGCTCTCCGAATCGGGGCAGGACAGACAGCTAATACTACACCTTCACCTGGGTGTACCTTTACCTGCTCCCCCGAAGCTGTTTGAGTTGTATGAATTTTGCTTGTTCCTGGTAGTTGATGCTTCACAACTCGATTGATTCAAAAGCGTGTTGAGAAGTTGGCTGTGCTGAGCTGCTCCTGCTGTGGTGGAGTGCCTGGAGGACGAGCTGTCTGATGACTTTTAAGTCTGACCTTCGCAGTTTCCATGTAGGATGGTGAGGATTGTCCTGTGCTGTACAACTAGAGCTGCTGTTGCTCACACCCTGCGTAATGTCACCCTGCGCGGGGAGCGGAGACATTGGAGGTCACATTTAACACTGATATGGTTTGTTAGGTGTTATTCACTCTAGTGGGAGCTGGTGCCCGGGGCACACAAGGTGCACTGACTGCTGTAGGTCAGCTTCCCTTCACCAGCCCTCTCACATGTGACTTGAAAGAGAGTGTCCTTGTGGAGCTGAACAGTTTGGTTTTGAGTTGAGGAGAAAAAAGGATCTTTCTTAAGCCCACCGTGACATGCTCTTCCCTTGGGGAAAGCCTATGAAGTCTCCTCTGAAGACTGTTGCAGCAATCCCGCTTCAGCCGGTGGTGCCAGGCACAGCGCAGGAGACTTTACCCCTTTGAGCTCTCAGCTGCTTTTCCCTCAATGGCTTTTTATTGCACCATTGTTCGATTTGCTGGACTCTCTGTGTTGATAGGCATGTAATGGCTACAGCAGAAATACGCGGTTGGCTGGGAGGAAATGATGTAGGGATAGTGTTTCTGAGCTGTACTGCCTCTGGGCAAATTAAAACCTTTTTTTTTTTTTTTTTTTTTTCCCAAGCAGCAGTTCAGATGTTGTGCCCTAAAGGACAAAATGTGCTGATGGCAATTACAGAATAGCCAGGTGCCAAGCATAGTTGAGTCGCAGCTTAATGTGTACCGCTTGTCTCTGTGAGCTGTCTCTGTGAAACCAAGCTTGCTTCCACAGCTATGTCAACAGACCTCTAATACACAGGTGACAGGTCTTCCTCTCCAGTTACCTTCTTGACTATTAAAGGACTTTCTTCCTATGCATCCCTACCTCTAATGGGGGCTGACTTCTGTGGAGTCCGTGGTTCTCTAGCACTGTAATCTGTAGTCAGCCAGAAATATCTGTGTGGGAGGACGGGTTAAACTTTTCACCCGCTGTATTTCTGGTGATTAGAGTCTTTGGCCTTTCATCCTGGTTTGAGGGGTAGAGAGAAGCAGAAGATTGCTTGAGCAGCTGTACATGAAACAGGAGACTAAGAACTGGCATTAATTTTCTTCTTGCCCGTTTGTATTGGCTCCATCTTTGGCAACGTGTACTGGGTTAGTGGTTCTTGCTTTGTCTTTGCCAATGCAATGTCTGTTCCCATGGAAATGGGGGGTGGAAGTGGCAAGTGTCAGCAGAGAACTTCATCGGGATTATCTTCTGACTGAAGTGCTGCTGGGCAGGTGATGGCTGCAGTCTTTCCTCCAGCGATACTGGGGAGTTGCTTGATTCAGAGCTCTCCAGACATACATCAGTTTGCATTTGCACGGTAACCTTGACACAATAAAATGTCGAGCTGGCTTGAGATCTTTTATGAGCTGCTCTAGAGGTAGTGAAATAATGGGCAAATTTTAAGATTTCTGTGGTTTTCTGGAGTATTGTCCCGCTTGGGAATGTTGTTTGGACCCTTCTCTGGGGGCCATTCCAATGCATGCAGATGGTTCCCATTTCAGCTGGGTGGCTGTGAGAACAGAGGCTGATGTGACCCTTGTGTATCTTTCTTGTTTTCTTCTTCGTGTCTTTGACTTGGCAGGTGTTGTGTGGCTGTGGTGAGAATAAAGGGCTTTCTTTGTAGGATGTCTGATGCTTTGCAGCCTTCTGCCATTCCCTAGGCTTTCACCTGGGTAGGGCGAGTCGCTAAAACCCGATGCCATTGTCTGCTAGCTTCAGATCTGTTGAATGAATGAGTCAAGTCAGTCCTACGCTGGCAGCTTTGCGTTTGTACTCAGAGTTTGTAATTTGGAAATGCTGTAAAACTACTCTAGGTGCTCTTCTCCTTTGAGGCAGGAGCCAGTGGCCCAGTTGTTTGTGAAGCACTTTTCTTTCTGAAGGGATGGAGTGAGCTTGGCTGTGTTTTGGACCTTCCCAGGTCACAACCTGCTTCTCTACAGAGTCCAGGGTCTGGGATTTTGGCGTTACCTTGTGCTCCAGTAGTGCCTCCTTCTGGTCAGAGCGAGGAGGGGACACAGGTCTGACAGCACGGGCGCTGGTGCCCTTAGGCAGTTAAGCACTTAAGAATATATAACGCGTCTCTTTCTCAGAGATTAACCCTTCCATTCACTGTTTTGTGCTTGAAACCCAGCTTCTGACTATGGCATGAAGCTCCCAATCTTGCGGTCCAACGCAGAAGATCAGATTCTGTACCAGACAGAGCGTTACAATGAGGAAACCTTTGGCTACGAAGTTCCCATCAAAGAGGAGGGTGACTATGTGCTGGTGTTGAAGTTTGCAGAGGTCTATTTTGCACAGTCTCAACAGAAGGTAAGCAACAGCTTCTTGGTTGTCTCTTCCCTCTGAGTTCCTGGCTAAGGTTGTGCATATCTAGAGGTTGCCTCTGCTGCTTTGCGTGCTGGAGAAAGGAAAGAAGTAAGACCTGAATGGTTTAACTTTGTTCCTAGAGCTCTCCTGGGCTCTGATACACAGTTGGCCTGGAAAACTGCATGACAAAGTATTCAAAAAACCACATTCAGCTAGACACAACTAGCACTAGAGTCTTCTGAGCTGTTTAGGCTGTGCTGATTTTGAGAAAAGCGTTTCTGCCTTTTTCCTGAACACTTGTTGCTGACCTGCTGGGACGCTTGTGCTGAAGGGAGCACTGCACAGATTGAATCAGGGGAGTGGTCTGGGTTAATAACCCACTCAAAACAATTTCTGTGATTGTAATAAGACTTGATAATGGTTCAAACTGATCCTGAAAGCACGGAGTTAAATTCAAGCCTCTCTGTTCTTCTTTAGAGAAGAATAATCCTTGCCCACTTTTGAAATCACTCATATACAGATGTGGAAGCAGAAGCACAGAGAACTCGAAGCGCTGCGATAAGCTGGGACAGAAGCGGTGTGTGTTTAGGTCAGGCTTTCCTCTGACTCCATCAGCTGCTTTAGGGCCCTGCTCCTTAAGCGCTGTGCTGCCTTCCTGCCAGGGAAGTAGTTCAGGGAACAGAACTGGTGGGGCAGGCTTACAGATGGATGCAGAAAAGCAACCTCAGATTAAACCAAAGGGCTGAGGCATCTTTGGTTCCTCTTCCTTCATGTGGTTCTGCTGGGATTCCCCAGGTGCTGGGCGAAGTTTGAGTCATTGCAGCCCTGAGGAGGACTTTCACTCTGCATTCACAGATGTGGTTAGCAGTTCAGCATTTTATCTCCTTCAAACCCCATGTCCTTCACCAGCATGCTTCCTCTTCACTGCTGCAGGTGGTTAGTTAGACATGGCTTAACTCCCTGGGGTGTGGGGTGCCGCAGCCACCCTGGGGTGGTAGGAGCCAGTAGGTGGAAGGGAAGTTGTGAAAGCAAAATGGGAGCAAAGCAGAATGAAACTGTGCTGTCCTCAGTTCTGAGCAGCAGGTGTAGGGGTTATTTTAAAAGGAGGAGGCAGATTTCAGGGTACCTGAAAGCAGTGTCAATGCTTCTTTACCTGGCTGCTTCTGGGCTCTGAATCCCTCTCGTGGGAGTGGTGGGACAGTGCATGCTGCAGTGCTTTCTGGTCCTGGGTGCATAACAAGCAGAGACCTTTCCTGTTCTGTTCCCCTTTCAACCGTCATGTGCCCGAATCCATTCTGACACCCTGTCATTTCCTCCACCCTGAAGGTATTTGATGTTCGCTTGAATGGCCACGTGGTAGTGAAGGACTTGGACATATTTGACAGAGTTGGACACAGCACAGCACATGACGAGATCATTCCCATGAGTATCAAAAAAGGGAAACTGAGTGTCCAGGGAGAGGTTTCCACGTTCACGGGGAAGCTCCACATTGAGTTTGTAAAGGTAATAAACTTTTCTGGGCAGAGCCATGGGACACATCTGTGTGCTGGAGGAGGAGAGGTGACAGTAGGTGGGGACAATATTTCTTGCCTCAAAACTGATTTTCTTCTTTTGTTTTCTCTAGGGCTACTATGACAATCCAAAAATCTGTGCCCTATACATCCTGCAAGGAACAGTGGAAGGTAAGCACAGTCATTTGAGCCAGAAGTTTCTTCCCACTTGGAGAGCAGCCTGTTGCTTCTCAGACTATGAGATCATAGCTCTTGCTTACCCACCTCTGCCAGAACTGTTTCTCTCTGAGCTGGTTCCCAGAGAGTGCAGTTGGAAAGTGAAATAGGTGTGTAGTGTCCCTCTCCACTTCCAACTACATGAAGCTGTGCCATTTTTGGAATAAGAAAAAACAATTTGGTTGGGGGCTTCCTGTGCATGGGGTAGAGGAGGAGGGAATATGTCTGGTCAGTCTTGGCTTACAGTTACAGATAAATTCCCTCTGGCCTTGGATGGCAGCAGCATGCCTGCAGACAAATAATTTACCAGGATCTCTTAGCTAGTATTTAAGTGTGTCTTACCTAGAGCTTTGTCTTGCCTTCTTGGCTCGAGGACAAGGCTGTGTGTTTGTCTTGGATATCAGTTCCTCTGGATGGCAGTGGGGAGTGCTAGTGAAGTCCTCACTCTTTCATCACCCTCTCTGTAAATCTGTGCTGGGCTTGGAGCCCCTCTACCTCCTGAACAGGGGAGGTTTAGGACTCCTCTCCAACCACAGCATCAGTTTGGTCAGGGATTGCCCAGTGCTCCTGAAGATTTGGTGTGTACTTTGTGGTCAGGTGGCACCTGGCTGTGTGTGAGATGGGCAAATTGGGCTCCAAAGGACTGAGTGGGGTTGGACTGTGCTGCTCTGGCAGGTCTGAGCTTGGGGGTGCTGTGATGTGATTTGGGACCATTTGTGGAAAGGCTTGTTCCTGCCTGCACCTGTATCTGCTGGTCTTGCAGGCAGCAGTGCTTGTTCTTGACTGGATTTCACTGAGCAGCTGTGGTATCTCTGTGCCATGAGGGTGCTTTTGTGCTGTAATGTCTCCTGGGTGACAGGTGGAGGGGGGTCATTTTCTTTGCAGATTGGGTCTTTAGAGGCTGCTGCATCATGGAGGAAAGGAAAAGAATCCCTTTGTGAGGGATGATGCTCTTGTTTCCTGGGGTGCTCTGGCTGGGATGTCAGGTGCCCTGTGCATGCTGCATGGGGGAACGGGAATGGGAGTGACTCGGGTGACTTTCCAGGTTACATCCTGACTCCTTGCAACCTTTTGACTTGCCCAACAGATGTTCCAAAGCTACAGCCACACCCAGGTCTGGAGAAAAAAGAGGAAGATGATGATGAAGATGAATACGACGATGGCTCCAGTGTTAAAAAACAGGCAAATAAGAACCGGGTTCAGTCAGGCCCACGCACACCAAACCCCTATGCCTCGGACAACAGCAGCCTCATGTTTCCTATATTGGTGGCCTTTGGTGTCTTCATTCCTACCCTCTTCTGCCTCTGCCGATTGTGAGAGCAAGCCCCACAGAGCATCAGCCGAGGGGCTGGGAGGGAAGGAGTTGGACCAAACACGGTTGCTTTCAATTTCTCCCTATTGTTCATAACTTAAGGAAAGAAAAAAAAAAGATAAAAAAAAAAAAAGATTAATTTGGAATGAATATCAGGTCCAGGTAAGAGGGTGCTTACCTTCCCCCTGCCAGCAAGCAGCGAGGCCCTCGCCTTCCCCTTCGCACCATGTGCAGCCTCCAGTCCTCCCTGGGGCATCCACGAGTGAACTGAGTCCCGGCTGTCTGTGTGTTGGGCTGTTGCAAGCTGATGCTAGCAGTCCTGGTCACGTCCCACACTGAGAGAAAGCCATGTGCTGCAAGATCTCTGCTGGGTGGAATGCAGTTCCTTAAGCAGGGAAGCAGGCTCTTAAAACCAGGCCTGGGCACACGTTTTGTCTGGGAGCACGGAAGCGTTGTGGTGCCGTTGGGTGACTGACAGCCTCGGAGGCCGGAGCCAGGCTCAGCATCTCCCCGACCGCGTGCAGCACGGTGTGTGGTACTCGCCTGCGTAAAGATACCAAGACTCCAGCCAGCTGCTCAGCCTCTGTGGAGACATTCACCTCCTAAGAGTGCAAGCCATGCCAGGAGCAGAGGGAGCTATGTGGCCTGCTTTGCTGTACCAACTGGGAGAGACTTTCCTGGTTTGACAACTGTAATGTTAGATCCATTGCAGAGGGATTCTGCTGCAGCCTGCGAGAGGCTGACGTTCGCGTCTGATCAGATGCACTTGTTTTCTGTATTGATTATGGCTTTTGTTTCCTTTAACATCCTTTTTTTTTCAAAGGTTTCATTTTAAGCCCAGTTCCTTGTTTTACTCTTTCTAGCAAGTGACCTCTCCTTTGGAAGAAGCTGGGAATCAGGTGATCTAGAGAGGAGATTCTGGATTTGCTCCTTGACCTCCGTGAGGATTTAGCTCCCTGCCCGTGACTCTGAACATCCTGTGCTGTATGACAGTGGGGCAACCTTGTGGGTGCTTCCTGTTGGCTCTCATGTCCTGTTGTAGGGACCAGGCCCACAGCAGTGAGAAGCACGGTGACGTTGGTTAGTGTCTTCAGTTAGCTCAGCTTTGCGTGTGAAGGCACTGTGGTGAAGGGGCAGGTGTCCAGCGCTTCAGTACTGCAGAGCGAGGTGGCTTGTTGCACCCCAGAGATCTGGGGGCGAGTAGAACACTGGAGACAAGGTCACCACTTCCCCCAGGGGTGTTTCTGCAGGAGGCTACTGTTTCCACACGCAGAGCCTGTGCCTGCCTGGCAGAGGCTGAGCAGAGTGAAAGCCCTCGCTGCACCTGCTGAGCCAGAGCTGCAGGCCCTGAGGAGCTGCCTACCCACGGTCTTGGCCTCTGACATGTTGAGCACTTCTGGCTCATGGGAGGGAGGTGTTCTGTGTGCCAGGTAGGGTTGAGTCCTCATAGGGCAGCTTCGATGTTGGTGAGCTCTGGGCTCACAGGGCACTACCTCACATTCTCTGTTCTCTGAAGTGGTGTCCAACAGGAGAAGTGGCATTGAGTGATGTCCTCGCTGCTGTTCCTCTCTGGGCCTGTGTTTCTAGCAGTATTCCTGGAAGGGAAACTGGAGGAGATGCCCTTCTGCTTTGCTGGGCCCAAGCAGCTGAAATCTCCACTTCCTCCTAACCCTCAAGCTGTGACATGAGCTGCTGGCTCATGAGCTCCAGGATGGGAGCTGGGGAAGGTGTCCCAGCACCACTCTCTGCAGTGGTGGCACTGAACCTTGACTTTCTGTTCTCATGTATTGTGGGCCTGACCCTAATTCTGTGTTTGAACGAAAATGCAAGCAGTAGGACCTTAACCACCTTCTCTCCAATTGCACAAGTGATAGCAGCCAGTTTGGGAGAAGCAAGAGGGTCCCTGCTACACTAGAAGGCGAAGACAGGCTTTAGAGAAAGCAAATCTTAAGAACAAAAATTAGGTTGAGAAAGCAGTAAGTTTGAAATAATTTGCTTCATCTTCTAGTTTCTTTTACAAGCACTAGAATTTTAACACTCTTCTAAAACATGAGCTCGGGTTGGTTGGGGGACAGTGCCTGCAGAGATTCTCCAGTGTTTTGGGAATGCTCTAACTGGAGCACAGAGACATTTAGATATCAGTTTTGAGAGTCATGAACTGTGCTGATTTGTTAAGCAAAGAACTTGGGCTTGAAAGCGAGCTTCTCTGTAAGGAGCTGTTCTCCTCCAGGCCTTTTATGTTGCATTTTACTTGAGCATCCTTGAAGCAAGGAGTCACTCAGGTTCTGTGGCTCACACAGTACTCTGTGCACCTTGTGGAGCATGAGAAAAGGGGTGTGCATTGATACAGATGTGCAAAGGTTGGAGACGGGCCTTCTAGGATAGTTGATCCCTGCCTCTCCTGGCAGCAGGACACCCATTTGGTGCCATCATCCACCCTAAGGCAAAGTTGTGCAGGGTGTGATCTGTTGTGTTCCAGTTGCTGGGTTCAAATGGATGTCTTATTTGAATAAGAATTGGGAGGAGGAATAGCTCCTCCTTCATGGCTTCAGTTTAGTTAGCTTGGCTCTGTTTTTGTCACTCCAAAGCTGGTGCCTGGGTGGTTGGGGGTTCCTGACGCTGTTACAGTGGTTTTCCTTGTTGTTCCATCTGTTCCTGACAGGTTTGCCTCCAAAGAAGCCTTCAAACCACGCACGTAGGACACAGGAGGGTGGTAAGGGGTAACCATTCTGCACCTCACTGGGTGTGGCATACTTAGGGGGAGCTCCCTGTGCCACCTGTGTCTGGCACCTGAAGGCCAGGCAGATAGGTCTGATGACGTACCTGATCCTCACCAGGGGAAGCCAGCTTGGGCTGCTTGTAGCTTTCCAGCATGGGGGTTTGAGGAAATGTCCAAGGTGGTGTTTAACTGGGATGGGTTAGAGATAAGCCTGTTTTATGCTGCTCTGCCTCCAGCCAGCAGCCTGTGATGAAGTGTGTGTCTGCAGCAGTGTGGGGAGCTGGGTCAGAACAGACCGTGCCTCTATTCCTCAAGCAGTTGTGTAGAGAGGGGCAGAGAAGGCAGCCTTATAAAGGGGAGATGACACTGGCAATCATGTTTTGGGCCTGGATCCAACCTTGGGGGTGGTTCCAAAGCCCATTTTAATTACCCCCTCATCAGCCCCTCCTTGCGTACGTTTAAGCCAGGCTGTTTCCTCTTCTGTGTGTGTGACTAAAACAGCAGCTCTGACCCCCCAGAGTATCCCAGGTGGCAGCAGAAAGCCAAATGAATTCCCTTCTCTTTTTGGTGCCTTTGTCTCAGGCTTTGAATAAAAGTCTAGTTGAAGGAGCTCCTTTTCTTTTTTCTAAGGAGCTTCTAAGTTGCTTATTCTTTTTCCCCAAGGGACAGGCATTCCCTGCCCCTGTGATCGGTTGGGGGCTGCCTCACTGTCCCTGGATGCCAGCTCTGGAGGTCACAGCTGATGTAGAGAACTGTGAGCAAGTATCTTTAGTTCCAGCCCTTGAGGTCAGTGGAAAAAAAAAAAGCCTAGGAGGGATAGAAGAACTGGAAGAGCTCCTTCAGGTCTGATCTGCCCCAGAAATCTCCTGAAGGCAGGATGGAGAACTTCCAGACAGTCTGGTGCCTGCGTGTCTGTGCAGCTCAGAGCTGAGTGAGTCATGGCTGGGTCCTGGGAATCGTATGATGTTTCAGCTTCTGGGTACAGAGCGTGGCTTGGGGGGTCCTGTCCCCTGAGCTCACTTGCCAAAGGTTTGCCCCACACCATTTGGGTCTGAGCAGGGCTAGACCTGTGCTTTGTCCCTTAGTCTTTGTTTTGGTTGAAATCGGATTGCAACAGCCAGGGAAATGTCTTGATAGGGGAAGCCTGGTCTGAAGAGGCCTGTCTTTGATGGAAAACAGCAGGAGGAGAGAGAGAACCAGCACAGCAGCTTCAGCCCTTGATGTGAGACAGATTCTGAGCAGCTGTGAAGCACAGAGTGTTTGAGGCTCTGTTTGGCTCTCAGATACGGGAGAGATCTGTCAGCTTCTTGCACTTGTTTGGTGGTGAGGGAAATATCCCTGCTGAGAATCCAAGGGAGCTGGGCCAGCACTGAGCTGATTTACCTACTGGCACTTCTGCATGTCCACAACAAATGCCAAAGTCTAATACAATTCAAGGATGCTTTTTTTAATGTCAGCCTGGTTCCACCAGTCTGTCTTCACTGGCCAGTCCCAAATAACTCAGACAGGTCTCCTCAGTGGCACCAACGGCACCAGGCTGGAGCTGTGAAGAAGGCTCAGAGACGTGATGACACAAATAGGCTTCCTGTGCTCCACCCCTGCTTTGTGCACTGCCCAGCAGGGCTGGGCTGCATGCATTTCACCTTGGATCCCAAGGGATTTGTCCCAGGAGTATAGTAGCAACCACACTGAAATGGTGCTGGGCTGGATGGGAGGGGTGAAAGCAAGTCCATGTCTTCCGGGACTCTGTCTTGCTCAGAGTTTATTGCTGTATATTAAATACTATTTTTGGAGATTGTGGGGAAGATGTGGGAGGGGGAGGGATGTGGCAGTGCTGTCCCCAGGCTGGTAGGTGGGATGCTGCTGCAGGTTGTTGATAGGCTTTTGATTTGTTTTTCCCAAAAAGTGCTTTATTTAAAGAAAAGGAAATAATAATAATAATCAATAAAACAGAAGTGCTTTCATTCCTCCTTTGAACAGTGCTGGCTGATTAGAAAATGTGAATAATCTTTTGCAAACATCAGAGGTCTCTGCATAAAGAGTTTGTGTGATGGAGAATTAAAGGCAAGGGGCAAAGTACAGCTCGAACCAGTTTAACTGGGGAGAGCGTGGATCTAGGAAATGCAGGATCTCTGCCCGGAGTTGTTCCCAGTCACGTGTAGTAGGGATGTGCCTGCCTGTGCTCCTGCAGCCATTCTGTCACACTAACAGCTCCTGAGCTGGTGCTATCTGGAAACTGCCAAGTAAGGGCTTGACTACTTGTAGTTTCTATGGTGGCTTTGTGTGTTCGGGGCTTTCCCACTCAAGGAGCAGTCAGGTTGGTAAAGCAGCCCTGGAGACTGCGAGAGCTGAGGCAGGATTTGTGCTTCGTGCCAGGAGGCAGCAGCAGCCAGGGCTGTGGGATGCTGGGCAGGTGACAGTGATGGATCCTGACATTGTAGTGGCTTTTAGCGTTGGTGAAGGGTCCTGCTGTTCCATCGTGCTGGGGTGCATGGAAGTGACCCATGCTGTTGGCATTAAGGACATCACAAACTTACTTGATGCTGCAGGTCTAAGTTGTCTGTAAAGGCTAAACAGTGTGGGGAGAGATCTCCATCTGTACTTGTCACCAGTACAAGGGGTTTTTAAGGAGGATATTTTGTTTACTGTCCATTGCTTTGTGTTATAACAACTTGCAGTGACATTTTTTAGTTTGCTTTGCAGCAAGCTTGGGCCCTGGGTGAAAAGCACAGATGTCTCTTTCTGATTGCATTGGCTTTGCAGGGACTAGTTTGGGGAAAAGACAGCTGTGGGGGTGGGTTATTTTATTTTTGGTACATGGTAGCGGTTTTATTTTTTAATTTCCCCAGGATGTTTGGTTGAGGGAATGTCCTGAAATCTACTGTCTGGCAGTTTTAACCAGCAGTGTGTTAAAGGAAAATAAACAAAATTATATTGTCACTTGGACGAGGTGGTCCCTCTTTTCTAGCGGTGGGGATGGGGGGAAACCCCCTGTGCTTCACAGCTCTAGCTCCGCTCATGGCGTGGGAGGCTGAGCCCGCACTGCGGAGGGGACTGCAGGCTGCTGCCGAGATGCAGTTTAGCATCCCACCACTGCTGCAACCCAGAGCCTCCCCCTGCCGCTGTCTGCCTCCCGTACTGCTCTGGTGTTCTCTTGCCAGTTGTTTTGGGCAATTAAGTACAAGTTGAACGGTACAACATCCTCTTCAAAGTGCTGATGTGGACCCTGCTGCTTCCTGCTCAGATCAGGAACACCAGAGATGTAATCTACCTTCTGGGGTTTTGCAAGACTTCAGCCTGAAACTGCGTCAGAGGGGCTGAAGCTGGAGCAGAGGCAAAGTGACACCTCCTCTTGTAGGTTGCCTGCTCTTGGAGCATGAGGGACCTTGGCCTCATGTGGAGCAGCTGCTATTCCAGAGAGCCTGGGTCTGCTTTGCTCTTCTGAGGGCCCAGGATGGAGGGCCCAGTGCAGTGAGGAGGACTTTGGGAGCACTGGCACAGGCAGGCTTGTTTGAAATAAATAGCATTTGGTTGGCGGAAGCAGGCGCATGCTGCTCATGAGCAGCAGCAAACGTCACTAACTACAGCTCTAAATCCTTTCCAGTCTTGAGTCTTGAGTGTGTTGAGCGCTGGCTGGAGGCTGAAAAGAGGACACAGATGTTTCCTCTTGTCCTGGTTCCCTGCCTGGCTGGAGGTGACTTGTAGCAGCTCTTAAGCCCTACTGTTGTGCTGCCCTTCTCGTGGGAAGAAATGCCCCCTCTCCTTGGTGTGGGGGCACCTCCCCAGTGCCTCCTGCCCAGCTGAAGAGACTCATCCCATGTCAGCCACTGTCCCTCTCTTGTGTCCAAGAAGGGGTGACAGTGGCATGGCTGGGAGGGTGGTGATGCTCCTTGGGGCACAGGGCCCTGTCCCAGCCTGGATTTGTGTGCCAGCTCCCCGAGGACAGAGCTGGGATGTCCCCGGGGCTGCGGCATCCCTCTGCTGTCACCATGCCAGCTTGCAGCTGCTCCCCAAGAGGTGCCCGCCGGCATTCCCTGGACAGACCCGGGATCTCTGTGGGACATGGGCTCTCTGTAATTACTCGCTGCGCTCAGGGATCCAGACTGAGACTTAATTAACGGCAGACCCAGACGGGGCACCCTGCGCAGTGGGGGGTTGACCTCCCGCCCTCCCGGGGTGCTGCCTCAGGAGTGGGGTGGCGGGGGGGTGGGTGCGGGTGCTGCTGGTGAGGGGTTTCTTTGGGTTTCCCGCTTTTTTTTTTACTCTTTTCCTCAGGGGTGGCTGCCCGCTTTCCCG